>JAHQCQ010033534.1:1053-103303 GCA_023539305.1 Ilex asprella
ACTGGTTCTACTGGAGCAACAGGTGATACTGGAGCCACAGGTTCTACGGGTGCAACAGGTTCTACAGGTGCAACGGGTGATACTGGAGCGACTGGTTCTACGGGCGCTACAGGTTCTACCGGAGCGACTGGTCCAACAGGCAGTACAGGTCCACATCAACCAGTCATTCGCCCAGAGGTTGGTAGTTATACTTTTAATGCCAATATTGCCAATAACTTATTTGTCCATCGTTTAGAAGATCGTATTGGTGCAAGTGAATACACCAATATGAATAAAGATGATGTCGGTCAACTCTGGTTAAGAGCTGTAGGGGGCTATAATGAATTTGAAGATAAATCTGGACAGATTGATACCGATGGTCATCATTATGTTTTACATGCAGGTTTAGGTTTGGCAAACTTTGGCGAAAAAGATGAATATAATGTCGGCTTAATGGCTGCTTATGGTAATGCAGGCAGTGATTCCAAATCATCAATTACAAATTACAAATCATCTTCAAAACTCGATGGTTATGGCTTTGGTTTGTATGGAACCTGGTTTGAAAATCCGACTGAAAAAACTGGTGCATATGTCGATACATGGGCAATGTGGAGTAAGTTTAAAAATGAAGTATCTGGACAAGATTTTGGAACAGAAAAATATGATTCTTCAGGAATTACGGCCTCAATAGAAGCAGGTTCTAGCTATAAACTTGGACAAAGTGAAGGCGTTAGTTATTGGATTCAACCACAAGGTCAATTTATTTACCAAGATGTTCGATTAGATTCATTTAAAGAAAAATCTACAGGTACGTTAATTGATGAAGGCAAGGGCAATATTCAAACTCGTCTTGGAGCAAAAGCCTTTCTTGTGGTCCCTACAGATATTGCAGCTAGCTCAAACTATCGCCCATACGTCGCATTAAATTGGATTTATAATTCTGAAGACAAACTTGTGAAGTTAGATAATAGTTACTATGGTATTTCTGGCAACTCAAATTTGGGTGAAGTTAAATTTGGTGTTGAAGGGCAAACAAGCAAAAACAGTTATGCATGGTTTAATCTTTCATATCAGATGGGTAGTAATAACTATAGCGATTTCATTGGAAATATTGGTTGGAAAGTGAATTTCTAATTCTAGTATTTAAGTGTTCTTAAAAGAAATCCATCAAGAAGCCTTGCAATGCAAGGTTTCTTTCATATAGAAGTATGTAAATAGAATCAAAGAGAAAAAATATGACACTTTGCTTAAATATGATTGTAAAAGATGAAAGTCATATCATTGAACAAACATTAGAAAATATATGTCAACATTTTAAGTTGGATTACTGGGTGATCTCAGATACTGGATCTAGTGATCGTACACCAGAGATTATCGAAAACTTTTTTAAAGCGAAAAATATTCAAGGTGAGATAATTTATGAAGCTTGGCAAAATTTTAGTTATAACCGTAATATTGCTTTAAAAGCTTGTCTTGGAAAAAGTGATTACATTCTTATTTTTGATGCAGATGATTCAGTAACAGGTGAGTTAAGTCTACCGACTTTACAGAAAGATGCTTATTATTTTCAACTTTCCAATGAAGATCTCTCGGTAAAATATTTAAGAAAACTCATTATTAAAAATAATGCTCAGTATCATTGGCGCGGTGTTTTACATGAATATTTAGAAAATAAAAATGAGCAAGAGGTAGGGGAAGTTCAAGGCGCTTATGTCGTTATTTCAGGTCGAAAGGGTAATCGGAGTTTAGATAAAGACAAATACTTAAAAGATGCCAAAATCCTTGAAATGGCTTATATCTCTGGTGATGATCCAGATTTATTACCACGTTATGCATTCTATTGTGCACAATCATATAAAGATGCAGGACAGATAGATAAAGCAATAGAATGGTATCTAAAGCGGGCTGAATTAGATATAGGTTGGTATGATGAAAAATACTGTAGTTTTGAGCAATTGGGTTTACTTTATGAAAGTGAAAAAAATTACAAAGATGCACTATCGTATTGGCAGATGGGAATAGCCCATGATCCACACAGAGCTGAGTGTTGGTATCATTCGGCTAGACGGCATAGTTGGGATCATCATCCTGAATTGGCTTACTGTTTTGCCAAACAAGCCAGTGAAATAAAAATGCCGGAAGGTAATCGTTTATTTTTAAAGAAAGATATTTATAAATTTTGGTCACTATATGAATGGTGCTTAAATGCATACAAACTTGGAAAAATTGAAGAGTCCTATCAAGCCTTTAAAAAATTAGTTGAACATTGTCCAGAAGACCTTGTCAATCGTTTAACAGATCAAATCAATGAATATCGTTGTTTTATTATGCAAGACTCTTTTTATGAGGGGCAGTTGTTGGCACTGAATTTACATCGAGTTGGAAAAAAAGCGTTATTAGAAAAAATTTTAAACGGGAATTAAAAACCGATATTCATTGTTGAGTAAGTTAAATGAAAAACCTTATAAACCCTAGTTTATAAGGTTTTAACGCATCTACTCAGAATAATATAAATCAGATTTCGTGATTGATCATTTATTCACTTTGGACTTAATCATCTAACACTTTAGACTGTCGTTCATTATCTGCTTTCCCAATCTGCCAGTAAGAACAGGCATAACAATCTTCTTTGCCCCAATCACTTTGCTTTCTTAAGATATTACGACATGCCCGTACGGCTTGTAGTTCGGCGGTAATATGTGCAAAACGGCTTGCTGGTAGATTAATGAATTCAGGATGGTGTAACAATTCGTCAGCCAATAAACTTTGCTGAAGCGGGTTCGGATTGAACAGCCATGTTTGCTCTAAATCAGCTTGTGTATTTAGTTCGATTTGATCTTCTACAGTTGCTACTTCTGCAATGACATATACTTTGGCATCAGCTGTTAATTTTTCTAAGATCGCTTGAGTAACTGCAAGTCCAGTCCCATCAGTGATAATGAGATAATGATTCAGCCCTGTAGGGATTGAATTTTTAGCGGCAGTAGACATGGTTACGCCAATTTGATCTCCAGGTTGAGCACGATCTGCCCAGTGACAAGCCACCGTATCTGTACCATGCATTGCAAACTCGATGGTTAGGGTTTTGTTGACTAAATCAATATCTCGATGGGTATAAGTCCGAATTTCTGGCATCATCTCAGGATTACTGACAATCCACTTACGCTGATTAAAATCAAAATCAGGAATTTCTATCGCAGTTTGATCATGCCTTGGAATAAAAATTTTATTGTTATCACCAATACTGGTGTATTTGAATTTCTCTACATCTGCACAGTCAAAAATAATACGAACATAGTTTGGACCTAGATATATTTTCTCTTTCACTTGAATAAAAGTGCGATGTGCATTCAGCGCCATGATTTATTCCATATAAATAACAATAATTCTCATTATCGTATCGGCTTTTACATGAAAATGCCACTATTACCGCGAGAGTTGATGATAAAACTGCAAAGATGCTCAATATCCTGCATCAATAAATCATAAACAATTTAATCTATCTATTTGTATTATTCAGTATGAGGAGGAATAACATAAGTCACTGAATCATATTTAGGTTTCTTTTTATATTCAGAAATAACCCCACCTAAAGATTCTGCGATATGACGACTAGCATAATTTTCAACAGCTACAGGGTAAATAAAATTATTACAACTCAAGTTGCCTGAAGCCCAATGAACCATGCTTGTTACCGCATCTTTACCAAATCCTGACTTATGTCGATCTTCTCGAATCCAAATGCCTAATTCAGATGTTTCCGTTTGTATTTGATGCAGTCCTGCAAGGCCAAGAAACTCATAATTAGCAATGTTTCTGACGACGAAAATTAACTCATTCCCATGTTTAATATTCTCTAGCCATTTTTGCCAGATCTCATCAAACTCTTGACGGTTTTGCGGAGGATCCCAAGCCATATATCGAGTTAAGGTGGGAGTTATATGCTGAAATACCTCATCAGCATCTAAAGATGTAAATGGTTTTAAAACAACTTGAGAAAAATGGATCTCTATATTATTCCAGTTCAAAAAAACCTCGAAAATTCAAAATTACAGTTAATTTATCGTATAGCAGTCAAAAGGTACATGGTTAAAATCAGGATCGGTTTAAGCTAAAACTATCTTAAATTGAAGTCATCAATAGGGATATCGATCCTAACTCTCTGACTTTATTATTCTGAATATCAAGTTTCAATTTAAATACTGTATTCATAGCAATCAGAATTTTTATTGATTTACTTTAATCAATAACCCGCGGAGTAAAAGGTTTAGTGCTGTTCTTCCAGACTTGAGTCTTTGATTATGGTCGTCACCATTGGCTATCCAAAACGCGGCTTCAGCTAAACTGCCATAAATTAAGCAGGCGAGTGCTTGCGGATCAGTTTGCTCAATGATTCCTTGCTGGATAAGTTGCGCTATCTGTCTTTGCATCGAATCAATACAGTGTTGTTGCGAATCTATAGATGCACTACCCAAGACCGCTCGTGCATCGCGCAGTACGATGCGTTGATATTCTGATTCTATTGCCATGTCCAGATAAGTATGACAACGCTGACTAAATCCTGACCAAATATCTTTAGCTTGTTCGGAGATCACATCTAAACGTTGATCCATTTCATGATCGATTTGTGCAACGACTGCAGCCAGTAATCCTTTTTTATCACCAAAATGGTGATACAACGCACCACGAGTGAAACCTGCCTGTGCGGTGAGATCATCCATTGAGGTATCGGCATAACCACGTTCACTAAAGACTTTTCGAGCCATCGTAATCAGTGCAGCACGGGTTTCTTCCATTTCAATACGAGTACGACGAACCATTAACTTCTCCTTACATACGTTTCGTATGATTATTTACATACACTGCGTATGAATGTATGCTTTATTCATACGCAGTGTATGTATTTTTGCTGAATCCTTATATGTTTGCAAGAGATTGTATTCAGGAGAGTCTGATGATTGGTCTATATAGAGAACTGTTCTGTGTCGCGGGTACCCAAGGTTTTGCTTTGGCTGGCTTATTGGCTCGGATTGCCTTACCGATGACCGGCATTGGTATCATTGTTATGTTATCTCAACTGAGGGGGAGCTATGCGCTGGCTGGTGCAGTGTCTGCGGTATTCGTATTGACATACGCATTAGTGTCGCCCCAAGTATCAAAGTTAGTTGATCAATATGGACAAAGTCGCATACTGCCTATCGTAACAACGATCAGCAGTATTGGTTTATTGATATTGGTATTTGCTTCATGGTGGCAGGCTGCTGATTGGACGTTGTTTGTGGGGGCATTATTGGCGGGTTTTATGCCCAGTATATCTGCCATGGTAAGGGCGCGTTGGACAGCAATATATGCTGGACAAGCTCAATTACAAACCGCTTACTCACTAGAAACAGTACTAGATGAAGTCACCTTTATTATCGGCCCGCCATTGTCTGTTGGTTTATCGGTAGCAGTGTTAGCACAAGCAAGTTTACTGGTTGCAACATTGTTGTTGATTATCGGTGTATTTTTACTGGTGTTACAACGGGGTACAGAACCCCAAATCGACACACAAGATTTAACTCATAAGCGTTCAGGCTCAATCATTATGCTTGTTCA
The DNA here is from genome assembly GCA_023539305.1 of Ilex asprella. NCBI lineage: Eukaryota > Viridiplantae > Streptophyta > Magnoliopsida > Aquifoliales > Aquifoliaceae > Ilex > Ilex asprella. The sequence goes on from JAHQCQ010033534.1 coordinate 6,631, forward strand.
GATACGCTTGCTGACATTGTTAATGGTTGGAATGGGGATCATTGTAGGCACAATTGATATCGTTAGTGTCGCCTTTGCTGAACATCTTGGTCAGCCTGCAGCTGCCAGTTTGGTGCTTTCTGCATATGCATTAAGTTCATGTTTAGCTGGCTTATTATTTGGTGCAGTTAAATTGAAAATGTCTTTACAGCATCTTTTATTATTCGGAGGCGTGGCAACTGCAGCGAGTACATTACCCTTATTATGGGTGAATAGTATTACGATGTTGGCAAGTAGTGTTTTACTGGCAGGGGTATTTTTTGCACCGACAATGATCGTCGCAATGGCACTGGTCGAGCGCATTGTGCCAAAACATCGCCTGACGGAAGGTATGACATGGTTACTGGCTGGGTTAAATGTTGGCGTGGCATTAGGCGCGGCAATCTCTGGACAAATGGTTGATGGCTATGGGTTAAGATCGGGTTTTCTCATTGCATTATGCGGAGGGGGTATGGTGTTGGTGATTGTGTTATGGGGACATTACCGTATGGGTAATGACAACATAGCCATATCAAATGATCCGTCATGATGATCAGCACGATTCTTTTTGCTGTGCTTTCTGGAGTGGTCTTCGATTGAGGACTTTAGTTTAAGTACATGCCATGATTCATAAAAAACCATTTCAGCGACTCAATGCGGAAATGGTTTTTATGAAATATGTGTGCTTAAGATAGCGTTAAAGGGTTTTATCTAAAGCGTATTCTGTTGGTTATAGTATAGTTGGTAATAGCGCGTTGGTTTTGCTGTAAGATAAAACTCTAATTTTTACCATGACTATGTGTTAATTGCGTTTTAATTGCCCAATTCATTTTTTGCCCAGTTTGGGTCATCTAACATTTGATGTACACGTTTCTTATCAACATCATTTTCCCATACACCAATCACTAAAGTTGCGACACAATTACCAATCAAGTTACTTACTGCTCTAAAAATACCAATCAGCCAATCCACTGAAAGGATCAATACCAAGCCAATCGCCGGGATAATAGGAAAGCTGGATAAAGTCGCAGCGAGTACAACGATCGCTGATGCGGGGATGCCATGTGCTCCTTTTGAGGTAAACAAGGTGATTAAAAGAATCATGATAAGGTCTGAAATTGTTAGATGAACGCCTGTCGCTTGTGCAATAAATACAACAGCAAGGGTGAGATAAATTGAAAAGCCATCTAAGTTAAAAGAGTAGCCCGATGGAATGACCAGACTTACCGTGGAGTCTTTTATCCCTAATTTTTTTAGTTTATACATCACTTGCGGTAGCACAGAATCAGAAGATGATGTTCCACATACGATGGTGATTTCCTCTCTAAAATAGCGAATGAGCTTAAAAATATTGAAACCTAAGAGTTTTAATACCAGACCAAGTATGACGATCACAAAGAAAATCACAGTTGCGTAATAAATTAAGACCAAATAGCCCAGATTAAGTAAAGTTTCTATTCCAAACTTTGCTACGGTAAAAGAAATTGCACCAAAAACGCCGATAGGGGCCAATTTGATGATAATGGACATGATTTTAAAAATAACTTGAGATATTTTATCGATAAAAGAGGCGACAGGTTCACTGACATCTTTAGACAGCATAGATAATGCAACGCCAAATAAAATTGAAAAGACAACCACTTGCAGAATATCATTTCCTGTAAATGCACCCACAGCAGTCTGAGGAATCATATTTAAAAAGAAATCAGATACACCTGTAACTGCATGGATATTTTCATTGTACTTGGTCATTTGGGACGCATCTAAAGTTGAAATATCCACGTGCATACCATGCCCAGGTTTAAATATATAGGCTGCGGCTAAGCCTAAAATTAGAGCGATAGTGGTCATGATTTCAAAATAAATCAGCGTTTTTATTCCCACTTTCCCAGCTTTTTTTAAGTCTCCTGCACCATAGATTCCTAACACAATGACGCAGAATATAAGTGGAGCAATCAACATTTTGACAAGTTTGACAAAGCCATTACCAAACACTTGAAAATTGATCGCAATATGAGGCAAAAAGTAACCGAATAAACAGCCAATCACCAATGCAATCATTACTTGTAAAAATAAAGAGCGTTTAATGAGCTTCATTGAGGAGATTCATAACTAAAAGGTCACTTGAAAAAGCAATAGTTATGCCATTTTTTGAATGAATAATTTTTGGTCTTTTCTGTAGTTTTTGTTGTAGTGTTATTTGATTATTTGATACATAGGTTGCTTAATAGCAGTATAGATAGAATAACAAAAAGGATATCTAACAAGCCTTAAAACAATATCCTAAAACATTTAACAATAAGAAGCTAAAACTTGTACATCTACAATCGTATTTTTTGTTAGCTTGAAATATACCGTATTGTTGGAGTAAGAAAATGACTAAAAAAGTACTATTCATCACTTCAAATTCTGGCGTTGAGCATGATGAGCTTAAAAAACCTTTAGACTTTTTGACGAGCAAGGGCATAGAAAGCATTCATGCTGCGATTGAATTAAAAGATGTACGAACCGTTGTTCATGATGATGAAAAATCGGTGTCATATAGTCCGCATGCAATTTTGGAAAAAGTAGATCCAAGTGATTATGATTTGCTGGTTATTCCAGGGGGAACGGTCAATGCCGATCAATTGAGAATTGATGAGAATGCTAAGAAAATCATTCAATCCTTTACAGACCATAAGAAACCGATTGCTGCCATATGTCATGGACCATGGACTTTAATCAATGCAGAAAGAATTAAAGATAAAAATTTGACTTCATATAAAAGTATTCGCATAGATTTAGAAAATGCAGGTGCAAACTGGATAGATGAAGAAGTTCATCGTTGTAATACGGGTGGATGGGTACTCATTACATCGCGTAGTCCAGATGATATTCCTGCCTTTAATGAGGCGAATTAAAAGAATTGGAATAAGTGAATAGAGTAGGCTAGGCAAAGTGTAAATTTTTGAGATAGCCCTTTAATCGAGGGTTATTTCATACAATCTTTGAATATGCTGGGTTTTAATTCCCCACACAGAACCTGATATTCTACGTTGATGATTTTCAAAGCTTTGTCGACTCTCAAAAACTTCATGCACATCCCAAATTAAGGGATTTTGACTTTGTTTAACTTCAAAAGAAACACAACCTCGTTCTTGTCTGGTTAACTTGATATGTTCTGGAAGATACTTGATTACGATATTTAATTCTTGTTCAGACACACAGATTAACTGACCACATAGCTTAACCATCGCATTCTCATTGATAAAATAGAGCTGTTGTTTTATGTAGGCGTAGTACTAGTCTTGCATAAATTATTATTTTTTGCGTAAAAATTTAATGCGCATTTTATTCGATCTTTCATAAATCAAAAATGATCATGTTGAGTGATTTATATTGGTATTGATGGTTAGAATCAAGGAGTGTGTTGATCTATGGTTTAGAAATGACTTATGAAAGAAGCCTATTGAATTGCTTATAGATAACTTAATAAAGAAGCAGATATTAAAAAACCACTTAGGATTAATGCATCTAAGTGATTGTCTTATTTGGTGGGCCCGCCCAGACTTGAACTGGGGACCAACGGATTATGAGTCCGCTGCTCTAACCAACTGAGCTACAGGCCCTTCATCAAGTGAATTGATTAATTATCAACTACTTGGAACGTGTGCAATACTATCTAAGATTTTAGAGTTTATCAAGTTTTTTTTACAAGTAGACTGTAGAGAATAGCTTGATATAGTGTTTAGCATTGCGACAGCTAGAGATTCTATATAGGTCAACACCAAGAGTAAAGCTGACAAAGACATTTATTGATCAATTGGAGCTTAGATCTGCGATTTATCGAGACAAGGAGTTGATTGGCTTTGTTGTACGTGTACATAACAGCGATAAAACTTACTATCGCTGAAAGAAAGTTCTTAGTAGATCTGTGCGCACGACTTTGGATTATATGGAAATATCAGTCTAGGGAAAGCGCATGACTTAGCACAGGGGAAATTGCTACAAATGGCATAAGGGATAAATCCCAACCATAAAAAAGCAAAAAATATTAGAGCAGCAACAACAATTAAATATCGAGAAAAAGAAGTCTACAGCAGCTATAGCAAACCAAGCTTTTATGGATTACCTCAATTTAAAGTCTCTTCAAGCAAGATCAATTATGGACTATACAATCAAAAATAGGTCGTTTAAAAATAACTACACATTACTCTAACTTAGCCTTGCCAGCTCGCAAGCATATAGATCACAATCGCAAGTAAAAATAGACCTACTAAGAGTAAAATATATTTAGGGATTCTACGCTTTTCTTGTGCTTTTTCAGATCTTTCTTGAGCGGTTGATGGGTTGTTATCATGTTGCATATTAACCTCTAAGATTTATCAAGTGATTAATTTATATGGTGGACTAATCTCATCAATACTGTGTGAATAAATGTTGTTCAAAAGTGATCAATGTAGATTAAATGAAAGATTAAGTATTAAATGAAATGATGCTTTAAAATAATGGCTAGTTATTTTTAAAATAAAAACATAGTGTTAATTGGTATTCTGTATTGAGTTAAAATAAATAAGCAGGGCTTAAATTCACAAGCACTTACAACACTAAACAGCGAATAAAATAATCCATGCTATAAAAACAATGCTTTTATTTAACATTATATGGAGAAGTGATTATGTCTGTAGGTGATAAATCAGCATATACAGCAAAGCAGAAAAGACAAGCGCAACATATTTATGAAAGTGAGAAAAAACAAGGTCGCTCAGATGAAGATGCAGAACGTATTGCTTGGGCGACTGTAAATAAGCAGGATGGTGGTGGGAAAAGAAAAACACAGCATTCTTAACTGATTAAATCCACCTCGGTGGATTTTTTATTTGCTAAATAAACTATTAATTTCCAAAAACTAAATGAGAGCATCCTAAAGATGATTTTTAAAGTTTACTTATAGGGTTATTTGAAATATTACACCGTTAGTCATTATCCATATTACTACTTATAAATTCTAGAATAGAAAATATATCAACAAGCAAAAAGAGTGAATATCAATATGCAATTCAATACTGGGGCAAACGCCTTGACCTTATCAATGAAGGCGAAAGACAACGCCAATTAAGGTTAGATGAAGATACGAAAGTCTTAATAATAAGATTTAATCAAATATAAAACGCTCGATGAAATTCATCGAGCGTTTTATATGAAATAAGTGTCAATCTACTTCAGAACGAGACACCTATAAAATTGAATATAACTCAGTTGTAATAGGCCAAATCTATACTTCTAGCCAAGTGTCTTTAACCTCTTGAGAATCTTTGGTTAAGATAACTTTTTCGCCTTTTATCTCACCAACCCAAGATGTTGGGATGAGATGGTGATGTCCATCGCCATGTTTAGTCAGCTTGATTTGGTCTGCTCCAACAAGGTGATCTACCTCACCAACTTTGGTTCCACAAGACGCAATAACATCGGCATGATTCTTAATACTTTCAACATTGATAGAAGTCATTTGATACTTTCCTATTGAAATGTGATTTGAATATTTACCTTATATGAAATAGGTAGGTGAGTCTTGGTCTGAAATGAAAAGGCTACAAGACAGCCAAAATAATTACTTAATGAATTAAATTTTATACATGGTAATTTTTTGAAATTAATTATAAATGAAGCCATTACAGTATTTAAGTTGCTGTAATGGCTTCAGGTTTTAACAGATAGACTTAGAAACGATAACCTACACCAAGGTAAGTGATCAGTGGGTCGATCTCAATTTTAGTTTTAGCCTGAATAAGCTTTGCATTGTTGTTGGTGTTGAGGACTGTAATGGTTGCAGTATTGTCTAACTTCGCATACGAAATAGAGGCAGTCGCAAACCAGTTTTGTTTAAAGTCATAGGTAAAACCAGCAGTAACAATCGGTGCAATGGCATCAGTAGCATCTACCTTAACTTTCATGTTGCCGCTTGATTGCTTTCCTTCTAGAGAAGCACCTGCTTTACCATCATGAATGTTTTGAATCATATGTCCAGCACGTATCAAATCATTTTCAATCCCTGAATTGATTTCGATCTCGTTGAAGTAGGCATACATTAAACCAGCACCTACAAATGGTCTGAACTTATTGACACCAGATTTACCAAAATAGTACTGCGCTTGTATGGCAGGCGTCCAAGCTCTAGCAGATGCAGCAGTGTTATAACTATCTAAATCTGTAATCAAAAGATTGTTTTTTAAATACAAATCGCCTACTAAGCCCTGAAGTGGCTGAGATGTTGCTGAAAAGGGTGCATAGACAGTACCTTTTCCTTTTAGATCAACTTTTGGTGGAATCCCTGCAATCAATTGAACGGCAACATTGTCAGTGACATTATAAGTAAACATCATACCTAGCGTGTCTACATCCTCAACTTCCAAACCAGCATCCGCTGACCAATTGGCAATCCCATTGATTTCAGCAATTCCTGTTAATTGGTCGATTAAGGTTGGGTCGTCTGCCATGATTACATCCAGCAGGTCATCAAATAAATATCGTCCTTCTTCATTACTTGGTGCATTGAGCAAGCTAATTAGGTTGGGATCCATCGCATCAATACGAGATTGATCGACATTATTTAAAATGGTTTGGCCTGTAATTACCCCCACAGCAGCTTTAGTACCATTACCCACAGAGGTATTAATCCTAAAAGGTTGTGCTTTCCCCATTGATGACATATGCAACCAACCCGAAGAAACCGAGAAGCGTTTAAAATCTTCAGCTTGGCTTATTCCCGCAATACACAAGAGTGAGGTAGTAACGATGGCTTTTTGAAAGATCTTTTTTATTTTCACTTTGATTCATCCTTTTAAATACAATCACTGTCTTCTTGACAATGAGATTATTAAAATTACATAAAACAACCAATAAGTAGAGTAAAAACTCTAATTTAAAAATGGTATTAAGACTTAAAAGTTAATAAATAATGATTGAAAAGTAATATAAAAAACATAAAATCATAGAGTTGTTTGAAAATAATGTATTTTTAATTATATTTTTCATATAAATAAAGTATTACAAAATAGTGACATAGTTTTACTTTTTGATAAATTTACTTTACTTTTGATTATATTGAAAAAATTATAAGATAAATTAGTAAATCTAAATTTAATTATTATTCATAGGATATTTTGGATGAATTATTAATATAAGTTGTATTATTTTCCTAGCTATAAAATACAACTTATAAAGAAATGAACGGTTATAAAACAGCGAATAAAGCATAAAAAGATCAGTTAATGCCTATTGATTTGCATTTGTTTAAAATCCAATACATGTGATTACGATTTGAATCGCCAAAATAATAAGACAGATTATTCCAACAGCATAAGAAATACTGCGCCATGGTTGAATTGCACTGAGATAGGTGACTGTATGTGTGATTCTTGCAATCGTAAAAATACAAAAGACCCAAACAATGAAATCACTGCTTAGGTTTAATACAATACAAAGTCCTCCAAGCACCCAAAACACGGGAATATTTTCTAGATCATTTGCCCAAGCTTGGCTGGCTCTGGTTACTTGTGGTAGTTCTTCGGGTCTGGCTTGAACACTGACAAAATTAGCATCTTCGGTATTTTTAAACGCTTTATTCTTTATACGATAAAATCCTTGATAACAAGAGATTGCAAGCATTTTAAAAAAAAGCAAAACCACACAAAATGCATAGATATGTAGTAAATTATTCATAGATCCCCATTTATTTTATATGCTTTAGAAGTAAGTGTATCTATTTAAAGTGATTTTCAAACTTTGTCGAGCGAAATTTTTAGAAGCAGTTTTAATGCTTGATGAGTCTGATTTATTTTTTGGTGAGAATAACTGAAATAGAGCCGAATGATTAAAAGCTTAACCAAAATTGAAAATTAATTGGATAGTTCTAACAATGATCTAAGTTTTGAGTCAATGAGAGCTGCTGCTGAGTGTGTTGCGGTATACGATGATCTAGCGAAGTTTGTGGCTATTGAGCGGGAATAATATGCAGTGTTACTTTTTTCGTTTTTCTAAATAAATTTCAAATACACTCCATGTACAAATCAAAACAAAGACTAAGGCACTTACGCCAAAGAGAGGCATCAACATATTGCAATCCTTTTGCAGGTAAAATTTTTGAGCTTATGGCGCAATTAAGACTAAAGTCTAAATGATTTTAACAAGATAAAGAATATTGATTTGAGTTTTATTATTGAGACTATGATTTATATGAATGTTTTTTATGAAGAATTTATATTTTTGTTCTAAAGTGAGTTAGATGACATTGGTGGATTTAACGATTTTACATTTTAATCACCCATTTCGGTATAGCAAAACAAGTCTTTAAAATGACAAAAATAAATATACAAATGTAAAAATAAGCACAATAGAGATTGTCTTTTTAAGCTTTTACTCGGACAATTCGCAAATTATGATTTTATGATATTAGGTATTTATGAAAAAGATGTTGGGAGAACTTACTTTTAAGCTCTCAGGTTGGTCATATGAAGTTGATCAAAGTGTATTAGAAAAAAAACAAGTCATTATCGGTTTTGAACATACATCCATGATGGATGCTGTATTGTCATTGGCAATTTTTCAAATTCATGACATTAAAATCCATACTTTAATTAAAAAAGAACTATTTAAAGGGCCATTGAAACCGATTTTAGAAAAAATTGGTGGTATTCCTGTAGATCGAAAGTCAAACAAAGACATCGTTTCTCAAATGGTTGATCTGTTTCAGAGTAATGAAGAGTTTAATTTAGTGATTGCACCAGAAGCAACTCGCGCAGAACGTGGACAAGCACGTAAACCGATCCGTACTGGTTTTTGGCATATCGCAAAAGCAGCTGGTGTTCCTATTGTTTTGATGTATGCAAACTCAAAAACAAAACAGGGTGGAATCTTTGGTAAAATTTACCCAACAGATCTAGATCAAGACTTAGCAGAAATTAAACGTCTATATAAACAACATACAGGGCTCGATATTGTGATTCCTGAAGCAAAAAATTCTTAATTTGCATTAAATCTAAAAAATAAGCACTTTCTCATAAAAAAGTGCTTATGGTAGAATTGCCGCAATTTGATATGGCATAAAGCCAATCTACAGGAGCATATTTCGCATGGCGGGTCATTCCAAGTGGGCCAATATTAAGCATCGCAAAGCAAAACAAGATGCAAGTCGTGGTAAAGTTTTTACCAAATATATTCGTGAATTAACCACAGCAGCAAGACTTGGCGGTCCTGATGTGGGAAGTAATCCTCGTCTACGTGCTGTTGTCGAAAAAGCACTTTCAGTGAATATGACACGTGACACGATCAACCGTGCTATCCAACGTGGTGCTGGTGGTGAAGACAACGATGATTTAAAAGAAGTCACTTATGAAGGTTATGGTGTGGGTGGTGTTGCGGTTATCGTAGAAACCATGACAGATAACCTTAATCGTACTGTGCCTGATGTACGTCATTGTTTTTCTAAAACTAATGGTAACTTAGGTACTGCGGGTTCAGTGGCATACTTGTTTACTAAACGTGGTGAGATTACTTTTGAAGATGTTTCTTTAGAAGACAAAATCATGGATGTGGCTTTGGAAGCTGGCGCTGAAGATATTGAAGTGAACGAAGATGAAATCTTAGTGATCACTACACCAGAAAGTTTTGGTGATGTACAAGATGCTTTGACTGCTGCTGGTTTAAAATCTGATAATGCAGAAGTGGTTATGAGCCCATCAACAAAAGCATTGATTGCTGATGTGGATCAAGCAAAACTCATTGTGAAAATGATTGATATGTTTGAAGATCTTGATGATGTTCAAAATGTATATACCAACGTTGAATTCACAGATGAAGTATTGGCTGAATTAGACAGTTAAGTCTGATTTGAGTTGATAAAACGCACCTTTGGGTGCGTTTTTTATTATTACCTGTTTAAATTTAATTTATTAAATAAAAAACAATGATTTATAAGTAGTTTTTCATTTGATTAAATTTAAATTACTTAAATAAAATCCTTCAACAAGATGAGATCAATATTGCTTCTGTTGATCAATCAATCAAAGATTTAATGGAAATTGGACGATTTGAATACTCTTTTAGCCTAAATGAAATTTCTGATGCACTGTCGATTTTAGTTAACACTGAAAATTTTGCCAAAACAATTATAAAGCTTGCGTATGGTGAATTTAAGATCGGATTTTGAGATGAAAACCCACTTACGGTGGGCAATGCTGGAGTTCTCTTTTTAGTTATGGACCACAGTCTTCAATAGTCAAAATTTTTATACATTAGAATGTTTAGGTAAATTAAAAAGAGTTTGAGAAGAATAAAAAAAAGTATACAATTACATCAAAATTACATTGCAATTATTAATAAAAGTAATTGTTTGAATTTTTAAACTAATAAGTATTCTTACAATGAAAAAAGGATTTTTATAATGAAAAAGGTATTTTTATCAAATGCTTTTTTGGGGTTAATCTGTTTTAGCAACCATTTAGTTTATGCAAGTTCTGAAACTTTTCAACCTATGTCAGAAAGTGAAATGTCAGCGACAACTGGTCAGGCTTTAATGAGTATGTCTTTTATTGCACCTAATGATTCAGATAACTTGGAAAGACAGCGTACTGGCGGTAGCCAGAATATCGGTTTTTATCGCTTAGGTTTGGAAGCAGAACTAGAGTTGAATGCTAATATTAAAAAATTACAGCTAGGTTGTGGGGGATTGAACGGGGCTGGTGGATGTGACATTGATATTGATAATTTAAGTTTAAGTGGTATTTCTGATACTAATTCTGGCAGAGCAAGTTCCAGTGCAAAATTAACCAACCCTTTCATTGAGTTTGCAATTAAAAATCCTGGTCAGTCATCAACAAGAGAAATGGTAGGATTGAGACTGAGTGCCGAGAAAATACTAGGTCTGATGACTTTGGGAACAGAAAACTCATCTGTTGCGAATGGACTAAATAGTTTCTCTGGATACATGAAAGTACAGTCAGGTATTGGTACTACTGTTGCAGAACAAAGTAAAATTAAAGGATATGCCGATACTGCTGCACAGTTTATGAATCTAGCTACATATCCAATTAAAGGCAATTTAGTTGCAATTGGATTAGCAAATGCAAGTTTCATCACAACTGGAGGGGGATTCAGTATTCCAGAAATGAATAACCTTCCTTTTGAAACCTCCCAAATTGTTGTTGTAGGAAATCGTAAGACATCAGTTGGTTTATCTGCATCTGTTGATATTCCAACTATCAATTTAGGGACAGGAAATGATTATCCAGCAATAGGTAGAACAACCTTTGATGCAAATGGAACCACAACAGCAGTATACACAGCTGGTAATCCCGTAGACGCTAAGATAACAGGATGTCAAAACACGGTTTTTTTAATTCCTGCTTGTTTAGCAGCACCAACAGGGCGTCAATTTACTAATATCAAAATGAGTGGTTCAGTAAGTGGTGCGAAAGCGACTGTAAATTTTCAAGAAGCTCTTGGCTTTATTCATAGTTTACAGGTGAATTCGGCTGCATCTTTAAGCTTACAAAATCAGAGTTTATTGTGGCCAGGTTCTGAATCCTTAAATATTGCACAGCCAGGTTGGTGGTTAGCACTTGCAGATCCTATCAGTATAGGTCGAGTAGAACCAACCCAAAAATTAAGTATTGAGCCATTGCTTGGTCAATTTGCTACGAAAGCTGGAGATTATTTACAGCAATATCCTGCTAGAACCAATGATCTTGGTGGAATTATTAGTGGAAATGGACTTGATGCAAATATTGGAAATGTAAATTTATCAAATGTTGCTCCCCTACAAATGAATCTATCTAACCTTCAGCTTAATGGGCAAAATTTTGCCCCAAATTGTTATGGTAGTCTTAAATTTTGTTAATCTTAATTTACTGGAATTCGTACAGAATTTAAAAGAGAACATTACGGATACTGACAATCTGAGCATCAGTAATAAATCTTATCCAGTTAAGAGTGATTCAGGCAGTGCAATAATGATAAATTTTTAATAAAACATGATTATTTTTTTAATTTAATAAATGAAAATATTGAGTGCAACAAAAATGCAACATATTGATTTAATTGAATGTTAATCGCACCTTTGGGTGCGTTTTTTATTCAGAGAATTTATTGCTGATTTAAAATTGCGGAAATAAATTTATTTTTTTCAATCCGATAATCGATCATATCTAAATTTTCACAACGCTTTTTTAGATCATTGTACGTTCGCACCAGTTCAGGCGATTGTCTGAGTTTATCTCTAAACTGAATAAATGACTCAAATTCAGAACCTTTGACAACCAATTGAAAGGCGACATCATCACCATTAAGCGATTCCAACATACACAGTTGATCCGTTCTCAGCGTTGCTAATTTTTCTTGAAAATTTAAGCCATAAAGTTTTTGAATTGCATCATTGAATTCAGATTGATCCACTGCAATATAAATATCTAAATCTCCTTTAGAGATTGCATTTGGAATCGAAGAGGCGCCAATGTGCTCAATCTCTGCATTGGTTAAAAGTGCTTTAATTTGAGTTTGATAATACGCAAACCGTGCATTGCATTGTGGTTGATATTCTTCGGCTAAATAAAATCTCATAAAAAGACCCATTCAAATACAATGTGATATCTTTGATTTTTAAATTCTACTTATTTAAAACATCATAAAACCAATGTTTAAGACCAATGAGAGTAGCTTTGCTTCGTAGACTTTTAAGTGCATTCTATTCAACGTGTAGAAACTAAACTAGCTCAATACATAATTTAAATTCGATTGAGTAGGCCAGTACAATTAAACACGCGTTTATATTCTTTAATCACAAAGCTTGAATGTAGTGCAACCACATGCTCAATTTTACCAATCCGTTTGAGTAAAATTTCACTGTAATTCTCCATATCTTTTGCGATAACTTCGACAAGGAAATCAGCGGTTTGCCCAGTCACTAAAAAGGCGTTAATCACTTCAGGGATGTTTTCGAGTTCTTCTAAAAATTTAGCAAAGGTATCGGTGTCATGTTTGCTTAGGGAAATTTGTAAAATGACATGTAATTTAAAGCCTAATTTTTCAAAATTAATATCACGCTTTAGATTGGTCATGATATCAGTTTCGATCAAGTGTTTGATACGACGATGGACAGAACTTACTGACAGGTTAATACGTTCTGACAATTCATTTAGATTGATGTCTTCATGGGTTAAAATTTCTAAAATTTGTTTGTCGTAACGATCCAGTTCCATATTTTTATCCAGCTTGAAAAAATTTTCTGTATTAATGTAGATTGATTTTTATAGTTTTTCAATATTTGAATCATTTTTGAGAATAAATATCATAAAACGCTAGGTTATGGAAAATGAAACAGTTTAAATCTGATTGTATGCTGTATTGAACCATATCATGATGATTTTGCAAATGACCTGTTGAAAACATTGAGCGAATTGCTAAAACTTAACCCAACGAATTAAAGATTATTTTTAGTTATTGCTCCCCTATAAAATTTTTACTTTATACTGTTTAAAATTGAAATGTTTATCCACCCATGCTTGAACACGATCTAGAACTTACCGAATCTGAAATGCATCTCTATTCCCGTCAAATTCTACTGGATGGTTGGGATATTGAGGCACAGGAAAAATTAAAACTCGCCAATGTACTGATTGTTGGTTGCGGTGGAATAGGGTGTACCACTGCCGAATTGTTGGCGCGTGCAGGTGTTGGAAAAATTAGTTTGATTGATGCTGATACGATTGAAATCAGTAATTTACAAAGACAAATTGCCTATGTTGCGCAAGATGTGGGTTTTTATAAATCGGAGATCTTGGCCAAGAGATTACAAACAATTAATCCTTTTATCCAAGTAGAAAGTTATACCAGTAAATTGGATGAAAATAATGCGCAAGCATTGATTGCTCAGCAAGATTTAGTCTTAGATGGTTGCGATAACTTTACCACCCGTTATCTGGTGAACCACATCTGTACCCAGCTGCATATCCCACTGATTAGCGCGTCTGCGATTGGTTTCCAAGGTCAGCTCTTTATGGTTGACGGTGACTCAGCTTGTTATGAATGTTTATTTCCCAAAGCGCAACAACATAATGAAAGTCTACGTTGTGCTGACTCTGGTGTATTGGCCACCACACCCAATGTTATGGCAAGTTTACAGGCACATCATGCACTTCTATATTTAGGTTTGGCGAAAACCCCACTGAAACAAAAACTGATGCTATGGGATGGATTAACAATGAAACAACGAATTTTAGCCTTTGAAAAAGATAGAGATTGTACAAACTGTCAGGCAAGCCATACTGCAAATGCTGATTAATTTGCTACACTTATACAAATTCAATTTAATGTTGACATTATGAAAAATAATATCTTTTTAGATGGTCTGCGTTCAGTTGCCCGAGTTGGGGAAACTGCAGTTATCGCTGCCAAAGCTGGCATTAAATACGCCACTGAAAAACCAAGTAATGCCAAACTGATGCGTGAAACCTTTGAATCATTAGGCTCAACTTATATTAAATTGGGTCAATTTATTGCCAGTACACCATCTTTATTTCCTCGTGAATATGTTGAAGAGTTTCAAGGCTGTTTAGATCAAACGCCTTATTTACCTTTTAGCTATGTTCAGGAGGTGTTGGAACAAGAATTTGCTGGACGTAATTTAAGTGAAATCTTTGCATCTATTGATGAAAAGCCTCTTGCTTCAGCGTCTATTGCTCAGGTTCATGCGGCCAAATTGGTGACCGGTGAAGATGTTGTAATTAAAGTGCAAAAACCAGGTGTAGAAACTATTCTTTATACCGATTTAAATGTATTGCACTGGGCAACAAAGGTGTTGGAAAAAGCGATTCCAAAAGTAAAATTCGCTTCATTGGCAGATATTGTTGATGAAATTAAAACACGTATGGTACGTGAAGTCGATTTTATTGAAGAAGCACAAAATTTAGATGATTTTGTGAATTATCTCAATGTGTCGCAAAACACCGCAGCAACCGCACCAAAGGTCTATCATCAATTTTCAACACGTCGGGTACTTACCATGCAACGCTTGTATGGTGTGCCATTGACTGATTTTGATGTGGTGAGAAAGGTCGCGAAAGATCCATCTCAAGTGCTGATTACCGCCATGAATACTTGGTTTGGTAGTTTGATGTTATGCCAGTCTTTCCATGCTGATTTGCATGCAGGTAATCTGATGTTGCTTGAAGATGGCCGTATTGGTTTTATTGATTTTGGTATCGTTGGACAGTTAAAACCTGAAGTTTGGCAAGCATGTATGGCATTTATGGATGCTTTGCAAAAGACTGATTACAAGTTGATGGCTGAAAATATGTTGGGTATGGGCATGACTAGTACTCAAGTTGATACGCAGGTTTTGGCAGAAGATTTAGAGCGTTTATTTAGTGGGGTACTGCTTGCAGATCCACAAAAAATTATGACGTCTAATCCATCGGATTTAAATGACATCATGATGGACATGGTGGGTGTAGGCGAGCGTCATGGTATTCGTTTCCCACGTGACTTTGCCTTATTATTTAAGCAAATGCTCTATTTTGATCGTTTTATGCGTGTCCTTGCACCATATACCGATATTTATGCTGACCAACGTTTACAGATGGTGCAAAATATTGATCCTGTGTCGCTGTTAAAACATTGATATAGATGTTTCCCCTTTGTGAAAAGCTGGCTGAGTTTGATTGTAAAATCTTACTTGGCCCTTTTAAAAAGGGCATTTTTTATTTAGATTGAGAATTTATAAACGTCATGGATGCAATTATCATTGAAGGGTTGAAAGTTGAGACGGTGATTGGCTGCTTCAATTGGGAACGGCAAATTATCCAACCTTTAATGTTGGATCTCCACATTCAAACCAGTTTAGAACAAGCGTCTAACTCAGATGAATTGGTCGATACGTTGAACTATGCTGAAATTTGTGAAATTTCTGCCAAAGTGATTCAGGATGCTGCGCCAAAATTGATCGAACATGCGGCCAAATTGGTGTTGAATACGCTTTTCTCTACCTTTCCGCCTATTGAATCGATTATGATTACGATCCGTAAGCCTGCCATTATCCCGCAAGCCAATTCTGTAGGAATTCGTCTTGAACGACACCGAAATGATATTCGCCCTAGCTCTAGCGAGTAATCGCGATCCACAACAAAATTTTCAAAAAGCATTTGCTCAGATTGCCCATTTGGGAATGGTGTCATTTTCTCCAATCTATTTAATTCCATGCCGTGATGGAATTGGTGCAGATTATTGGAATGCTGCATGTTTGGTTCAAAGCCAGCTGTCTGTAGATGAAATGCTATCTTTATTAAAAAAGATGGAAGCAGACTCAGGTCGTGTACGCCCATCACATCAAATTTCCTTGGATATTGATCTCATTGCATGGGGATCTCATTTAACTGCAATGCAATTTAATCCAAAGAAACTACCATTGGCGTTGGATGTTAAAGTGCCGATGTCTGATCTTTGGGAAGATGCATTATTCACACATTCTACAGATCAATTTCCAGTTATCATTTTATAGTCTTTAAAATAACTCGGTTAAAAACAATGTATTTTAAGCCCTTGGCATTATTCAGTTGTGTGCTTTTATTCAGTGCATGTCGCCATTTACCTGAACAATCCGTTACACCAGCACAAGCTGTAAGTGAAGTGCAAACCTTACAACAGCGAGATAACAATCTTAAGCAAAAAGTGAATGCTTATACACAAGATCAAGCTTTATTTGATGTGGCATTTGATGATCTCAATCAAGATGGGCAAGATGAAGCCATCGTGCTTTTAAAAGGACAAGATTGGTGTGGGTCTGGTGGTTGTACAATGCTGATCTTTCAAGGCAAACCCAATCAACAGTTTGGCTTTTTAAGTAAAACAACCTTGGTGGATACGCCAGTTTACGCCACAACATATCTGCATAATGGTTGGAAGCAATTGCTGGTTTATAGCCGAAAGCATGGGCAAGTGATGTTGAAATTTGATGGAACTCAATATCCGCTCAATCCATCTTTATTGCCTGTTGCAACTGCAAAGTTGGCACCGAATACAGCTAAATTACTTTTGGGCGTTGCTGAGTAATTTTTTATTTTAATCCATATTGCTACATCAAAATGTGAGTTAGGCAGACCTTTGTAAAATGCTAAAAAAACAAGCCCAGCAAGTGGGCTTGTAAATCAGTTAAATCATGATGTGAGATAAATTAGATAAAATAACTGGTCTTGGTCATCAGTTTAGAAATTGCAGTCATGGTGATCTTCACTGGAATAGGCAGCTCTACACCACCAGCAGTTAATGCTGTATCACGATGATGCAGTTCATCTTCATTCATCTGCACCAATATTTTACGTGAACGTTCGTCTTGAGCTGGAAGCTGACTGATATGGTGTTGTAAATGTAAGCTAACTTGGCGTTCAGTTTCAGCTACAAAACCTAAACTATATTTATCACCAGCAATGCCAGCAAGCGCACCCATACCAAAAGAAAGACCATACCATACAGGATTCAGCAAACTGGTATGACTGTCGAGCTCTTTTAAGCGATCCTCACACCAAGCCAAATGGTCTTGTTCTTCAATTGCTGCAAATTCCATTTCCCGACGTACATTTGGAAGTTTGGCCGTTAATGCTTGCCCATGATAAAGCGCTTGAGCACAGACTTCACCACTATGGTTGACGCGCATTAAGCCTGCAACATGACGTGCTTCACTGACAGCCAGTTTGGTTTCGACTGCATTGGATGGATTGCTTCTTTGTGCCGAAGTTGCACCAGGTACTAAACTTCTTAAAGCTTGGTCAAATGAATTGATCAATTTATCGATGCCAGTATATTGACGCATATTAGTCCTCCAAAGAAACCCGAGTTGTTGCTATTAATGGTTTTAAACGAATTAATAACCAAGTACTAAAAATAGCACTCAGCACAGCTGTGATACAGAATAAGATTTTAATATCTATTTTCAAAATACTTAAGATGAGAATAGAAAAAACTGCCGATGAAACCATGAATATTGCATTAAAAATGTTATTTGCCGCAACCACACGCGCACGGTGTGATTTTGGGGCATAGGCTTGCATCATGGCATAAAGTGGAACGATGTAAAAACCTCCACTGATACCCAATAAGGTCACCGCAAGCATGACATGATAATAAATTGCCCCTGAGTTAAACATATCAGGAATTGCAATCAGATCACTTGTTCGTTCTGGAACAAAGGCCAAACTGCCTGCTAAATAGAGTGCAAATACCGTTAAACCAATCGCACCAAGTGGTACCATTTTGATATTCACCTCAGCTCCGCCAATTTTACGACACAGTAATGAGCCTACACCAATGCCGACAGAAAAAAAGGTAAGCAATAAACTAACGACATTTTCATTGGCATGCAGGTTTTGCTGGGTTAACTGGGGGATTTGGGTGAGGTATGTTGCACCATAAAACCAATACCAAGAATTGCCTAAAAGTACGATAAAAATTAACGGTAAACTTTTAGCATAACGAATGGTTTGGAAACTGGTACGGAAGAAATTCCAATCGATATCTAAGTCTTCATTTGAAGTAGATTGTTTAAGGACAAAACGACTGGATAAATAACCCACCACTGCAATAGAGACGATGGTTAAGCAAATCCAGATCATATTGCCTTGTGATAGCGAAATGACTGCGCCGCCTAAAATCATCCCAATTAGAATCGCAATCGATGTACCTGACTGAAACAGGGCGTTACCAGACATCAGTTCATTGGGTTTTAAAATTTCAGGTAAAATCGCATATTTGATTGGCCCAAAAAAAGTACTGTGCGTACCCATTAAAAATAAGGCGAAGAGTAAAATCCAAAGATTGCCCAATAAAAAACCCGCCGAGGCGATCAACATGATGATGATTTCTAAAATTTTAATATTTCGGACTAAAAATGAGCGTTCGTATTTATCTGCAATTTGACCCGCAGTCGCAGAGAAGATGAAATAGGGTAGAATAAACAATAACGCAGCGAGATTGTTGAGTGTGCTGATATTGGCAGACTGATGATGAATCCAACCATAGGTAATGACGAGTAATAATGATTGTTTATAAACATTATCATTCAGGGCGCCAAAAAACTGGGTAAGGAACATCGGTAAAAAACGTCGGGTCCCTAAAATATGCTCATTTTTTTCCATTGTAGACGACTTCATTTAGTTATATATAAGAAATGTGTTGAAATGGTAACTATCTCTCAAAATCATGTATCATGTTTTTAACTTAAATCATGTGTAAAACCAATTGGTTTGGGTATTTGAAAGATTTTTAATAATTGATCTTTCTACAAATAAATTTAGGTCATTCGAGCTTGGTATGCCAGCAAAAATTAATTTTAAAAAATCTGTGCTTTCACATAGTGTACATTTACACTTTGACCGTTATCATATCAATAAACTGATATGTTCAAGTGTTTTTTTAAGTGTTTTTGCGATCCCTGTCAGTTATGCCGATCAAATACAAAGCAATCAGAACTTGCCATCAAGCTCTGAAACCATCGGTACAAGTTCTGAAAAAATCAGCAATACTCAAGAACAATTAGAATCAGCAGCCATTCAACAAGGTGTACCCAACGAAAAGATCGACCAGTTAGATCAGAAAATTCAACAAGCTCAACAAACTGATCAAGTCGATAGCGTTAAAATGCTTGAACAACAAGAAAAAAATATGGGGGTGCAAGATGATTTTAAGCCGATCCAATTTGAAGATCTTGAAGAGTTACCTGCTGTTGCTGTGGATCAGTCTTTAGCAAATGAAATTTATAAAGTTGCAGAAGATGCAAAAACGGATGCGCAGAATTTTCGTAATGGGGTGACCAAAGCGCCTCAAGTTGAAGTGACTAATGCGACCCAGCAAGAATTGAATGAAATTACGCAAGCGCCAGTCAATGTTGATCAGCTTATACAAACGATTCGTGCGGACAATAAAATTTCTGTAGAGGAAAATCAATCGGGTAAAACCTTGGTTGATAATACACAGAGTAATAGCGATGAAGAAAAGGCTAAACCTGGTTTCTTTAAAAGTTTAGTCAATAAAATCCGTGGGCCGCAAGACAACGGCGTACCAATTCCAAAAATCAGTGTTTCCGTGACGGGGGCGCCTACGGTTCTTGCAACTAACTTAAAAGCAAAATTAGGAACCTTTACCCAAGAAGCATATTCTGACTTTAATGGCTCGGTGCCACAGTTAAGAACACTGGCAGTACAAGCTGCCCAAGCAGTAGGTTATTACAATGCAGAATTCAAGTTTACTAAAATCGATGATACCCATTTAGGGGTTAAAGTCACCCCTCATGATCCAGTTAAAGTGACTGAACAAAATATCGAGTTTACAGGGGCAGGTGCTAAACTGGCACAGTTCCAAGTTATTGGAGTACTTCCTGATTTAGAAGAAGGTGATATTCTCAATCATGGTGCTTATGAATCTACCAAAAGCCGAATAGTAGATGCAGCATCGAATAACGGGTTTTTTGATGGTTATTGGCGTTTACATGATGTCAAAGTTGAACAACCGCAAAACAAAGCCAAAATTGATTTAAAGTACGAAACGGGCGATCGTTATAAATTGCAAGATGTTGAATTTAGAATGAGTGATCCTTCTAAGCCACTTCCGATCGATTTAAAAATCTTAAAAACCTTAGCGCCGTGGGAAGATGGTGCGGATTACACCGCATGGCGTGTCAATGGTTTGGCCAATAACTTAACCAACTCACGTTATTTTAACTATACCTTGGTTGATGCGATTAAACCGGATGCAATTGTAAAACCACTTGAGCTTCCCGCAGATCTGCAAGCTTTAGTAGATCAGCAAAAAATCACTGAAACGACATTGTCAGCGCAAACCAATGCCGATAAAGCGCATTTGTCAGATAAAGAAGTGACCCAAAATGTGGTCAATGAAAATCAGTTTGCGGGAACGCAAGGTGAAGAAGTCAATCCGAACTTAAAGCAACTTCAAGCGCAGCAGAAAGAAAAAGAATCTGATGATGATCTATTAAAAGATCAGGCACGTGAGAATAAAAAGATTCCTGTGATTGTGACTTTAAATGCGGATCGCTTAAACAGTTTAGAGACAGGTATTGGTTATGGGACCGATACAGGGGTACGTTTACGTAGCCAATATAGACGTGCGATTGTTAACCATTTAGGGCATTCTTTTGATGCCAATATGGAATTGTCACAAATTCGTCAAGCGATTGATGCTCGCTATAACATTCCTTATAAACATCCATTAAATGATTACTTCAGTTTGGTTGCGGGTTATGAACGAGAAACCCGTGATGGTATTGGTAATGACATGGATTTGGTTATTGAGTCTGCGGTAGCCGGGGTAGACCGTATTATTAAAGGGTCTAGAAAAGAGTGGCAGCATATTCTTGGTGTGCGTTACAGCTTAGACCGTGTTACTCAAAATGGTCCTGTAGATATTGCCAATATTCCTGATGCTTTTTTAATTCCTGGTTCAAATCAAGAACAGCAGTCATTGTTGTTGGGTTATGAAGCAACCAAAACAACCAGTGATAATCGGATCAATCCAACACGCGGATATAAGCAAAGTTATAAAATTCAACTTGGCAGTCAGTCTTTACTTTCAGATACGGATATGGCGATCACCAGTGCAGATTGGAAAGGCTTATATTCATTTGGTCAAAATGATAATCATCAGGTGGTTGGTGGTTTGAATGTCGGCTATATTTTTGCCAAAGATTTTGAACAGGTTCCTTATAATTTAAGATATTTTGCTGGTGGAGATCAGAGTTTGCGAGGCTTTGATTATAAGAGCTTATCTCCAACGGAATATGGTTATAAAGTCGGTGGTCAAGGTTTGGCTGTCGGTTCATTGGAATACAATTACCAATTTAAAGAGGGTTGGCGTGGCGCAATATTCAGTGACTTTGGTAATGCTTACGATAAATCATTTAGTAACGATACCCAATATAGCTTAGGCTTAGGAATCCGTTGGAAGTCACCAATTGGTCCGATTCGAATTGATGTTGCATCAGGTGTTTCAGATCCTGCTCGCCCAATTCGACTGCACTTCTTTATTGGTTCACAACTTTAATTAACTAAAAATATAAGAGAATTACTGGAAATATTATGGCTGATGAAGAACATCAAGATGTTCAAAATGAACAGCAAAATGATCAACTAAAGCAAGAGCAGACACCGAAGAAGCGCAATATATTGCGTAATATTCTGATGTCATTGCTTTTGGTCATTATTTTATTGATTGCTGCATTGGCTGTGATGTTTAGTACCGATAAAGGCAGTAAGTTTTTATTGGATCGGGTTGCTTCAAGCCAGAAAATTATTGATTACCAATATGAAAGCGGTAACTTGCTTCAAGGGATCATACTTAAAAATGTTTTGGTCACTCTCGCTGCGGTTGATGTCAAAATTGATCGTGCGGATGTTTCCTTGGGTTGGCGCGCAATATTAGATAAAGAAATTCATTTGAGCCATGCTGATGTTAACAATTTAAGAATTATCAGCAAAACACCACCAAGCGATGAACCCTTTAAGTTTAGCGAAATCAAGTTACCTTTTGTTTTACGTTTAGATGAAGCGAATGTAGATCATATGCAGTTGCAAACTGCCTCTACAAAAATTGATTTTAACGATATTCATTTAGAAAATGCATTGTGGTCGGGTACAGAGCTGAAGTTTGAAAACTCTAAAATGGACATGGGCTATTTATCTGTAAAAGACGCGACAGGTAATATGAACTTTAAGCAAGGCGATTATCCACTGAATGCCAAAGCAATTTTGCGGATCCCGAGTTTAAAAAGTTTGAATGTTGAAGATATTTACGTACATGCGCGTGGCTCACTCGACACGATTAAAGCGGGTGTTGCAACGAAAACGCCCGATCTTTTAACGGGCTGGGCGGTGATCCATCCGATGCGTCATGATGTTCCAATGAATGGTGCTTTGGTTTTTAAAGATTATCATTGGCCGTTGTTGCAGGAACAAGAATTACTGTCTAAAAATGGCTTGGCGAAATTTCAAGGCGATGTTAAAGGCTTAAACTTAGACATCAACACAGACATTAGTGGTAAAAATATCCCACAAGGTCAATATACTGCTTTAGCATATACCGATTTAACCAATCAGTTGAATATTAATAATTTAAATGGTCAATTGATGGGTGGTGCTTTAAATCTTGCAGGTTTGGTCAGTTGGCAAGATCATGTGCATTGGGATGTGCAAGGCCGTTTAGATCGAATCAATCCAAAAGATAAAATTATCCCACAAGTGATTCAAGACTTTTTACCTGTTTCCCTTGATGCCAAAATTGGTTCAGTGGGCGAATTAAAACAAGGTATGCATTTAACCGCCAATGTTGATTTTGATAAATATGAAGCTTGGAAGGTTAAATTAGATCAAGCTGAGCAAAAGGGTAAAAAGCCTGAACCGATGTTATTGGGGGTTAACTGGAAAAATATCGACCGAGCCGTGCCTTATGTGGGCTGGTTGAGCAGTGAACAAGGTCAGGTTGAAGTTGCACTGGTTGACGATCAGCAAAATATTCATGTGGCAACCGTTGTACGTCAACATGAAAAAGGCAGTTTACCTGAGGGCAAATACACAGCTCAGTTAGACCTAAAAGGCAATGATCTACACGTACCAGCATTTGAATATGTGGCAACGAAAGGCAGTTTATCTGGAAACGCAGTTGTTGAATTACCTACTGAAAAACGCCAGTTAAAATGGAATGCCTTACTCAATGCAAAAGATTTTAATCCACAAAGTATTGTCGCAACTGCACCAGTAGATTTAATCAATGGGCAAATAAAAGCCAATGGTTATGCGAAACCAAATCAACAATTGATTAATTTTGATGCGATTAATTTAACTGGGCGACTTGCAAATCAAGCCAACCCTGAAACAATCCAATTGACAGGTAAAAGTACAGCCGCAGTTATTTTCAATGATGCCAATGCTGGTGGAGCATTTAAAGGCTTTGCTGTGAATTATGACGGGGCATTAAATGCGTCACAGCTAAAACAAGGCAGTGGCTTGTTAAAGATCAGAGTTGCAGGTACACCAGAGCTAATTAAAATATCTGAGCTACAGCATGATGGTGTTGCTGGAAAAATCTTAGCCAATGGCTTGGTGCATATCAGCAATGGCATCGGTTGGGATATCAACGCATCTTTGGTGCGTTTTAAACCACAATATTTTGTTTCTTCTGTCCGTGGTGAAGTTTCTGGGAATGTGAAGACTCAGGGGAATTGGTCAGATCGTCTGAAGAGAATTAATATTCAACAATTGAATATTGCAGGCATGATCAATAACAAACCATTGAGAGGACGCGGTAACCTTGCAGTTGTTTTAAATTCTGATTTAAAAGGCTTGATGCCACAGCAATTTGAAGCCAACAACTTATTTTTGTCTTATGCCAATAACCAAGTTCAGGCGACAGGAAATGCACAGAATCTACGATTAAAAGTCAATGCACCTGCATTATATGAGCTTTATCCGGGATTACGTGGCACAGCATATGGTTATTTGAATCTACAAGCACAGCCACGTCTGAGTGCAACTGCAAACCTCACAGTCGATAATTTTAGTTTTAATGATAGCCTAAGCATTAAAAAATTAAGCTTAAAAGGTGAATTACCAACTTCTGAAACTGTAGCGTCGAAAATGGTGGCGCAAATGGATACTTTGCGCAGTGGAAACCGTGAGATTCAGCATGCAGGGATTACACTTTCTGGCACACGTAAAGCACATTTATTACAGCTTCAGGCATGGAACTATTATTCCAAGTTTTATGTACAGCTTGCAGGTGGATTTAATGCGCAAAATGATTGGTTAGGGCAGATTCAAAAAGGTGAGTTTGACTCAGTAAGAGCACACTTATTACAACAACAAAATGCACCAGTTATTTTTAACGCGTCAAAATCGGAGTTATATGTTGGGCAGCATTGTTGGTCAAGTCAGCAAAGCCAATTGTGTTTTGATCAACCGATCCGCGCAAGTCAGCAAAATGGTAATGTTTCCTTTGTTACTAAAAATTTAGATCTGAATGATTTTGCTGCGTTTATGCCAGAAGGTTTGGCACTGACGGGGAAATTAAATGGTTATGCAAAAGCATCATGGGCGAAAGGTGCACAACCTAAATTAGATGCTAAGCTGGTTACCCGGAATGGGCAAATTGGTATTGCAGCAGAAGATCCGAATGATCCTTCAACTTCGATGAACTATGACGAAGCCAGTGTAATTGCGAAAAGCATAAAAGATGGCTTGTTGTTGCGTGTTGATTTAAAAGCACCGAATGTCGGAACAGGCTATGCCAGCATCATTGTCAACCCATATGTCGAGTCTAAGCCGATGCGTGGTGAGGTGGCATTTAATGAAGTTCAGCTGAAAATCTTAAAACCATTTATTGCTGATGTACGTAAGCTTGATGGGACTTTATCACTTGCAGGAAAAATTAACGGCACGCTGACACAACCATTGTTTGATGGTGAAATGCGCTTGAAAAATGGTGAAATTAGTATGATTTCACTGCCTGTGAATTTGAATAATGTTCAGATTTACACTTCAATTCGTCAAGACGTTGCAACAATTAATGGTGCATTTAACAGTGGTCG
The DNA here is from genome assembly GCA_023539305.1 of Ilex asprella. NCBI lineage: Eukaryota > Viridiplantae > Streptophyta > Magnoliopsida > Aquifoliales > Aquifoliaceae > Ilex > Ilex asprella. Next base: position 32,264 of record JAHQCQ010033534.1, read on the forward strand.
TGGTGTCGGTAAAATTAATGGCAGTATCGATTGGAAAAATGATCCACATATACAATTACGTCTCAATGGCGATAAATTGCTGATTCGTCAAGCACCGTTGATCACTGCAGTTGTCGATACTGATATTGAATTGGATGCTTTACCTTTAAGTAAGAAACTGACCGTTAAAGGTAAAGTTGATGTACCTAGTGCATTAATTTCAATGCCTGAATCCAGTGCAACCGTAGTCAATGTGTCACCTGATGTCCGTATTGTAAAAGAAGGTCAAAATCAGCTAGCAGTGCTTAAAGCAGCACAGCCGTGGTCTATACGTGCAGATGTTTCAGTAAACTTGGGCGATAAAGTTATTTTCCAAGGCTTTAATAGTCGTATTCCATTGGTGGGCCGTCTTTACCTTTCTCAACGTGGTTTGGAAACTGCAATGCGTGCCAATGGTGCGATTGGTGTCAGTCAAAAAGTAACCGTTGAAGCTTATGGTCAGCGCTTAGACTTAAATCGTGCCATTGCTCGTTTTAATGGTCCATTGTCTAATCCTACATTGGATGTCGATACCAATAAGAGTATTTCTGGCAGTACCGTAGGTCTACGTATTACAGGCACAGCTTCTAGTCCAAACATTCAAGTTTATAATGATGCTGGTTTATCAGATCAAGAAGCGATGAATGCTTTAATTACAGGACGTATTAATGAAGGTTCTAGTGGCTTAAGTAATGCTGAAGGATTTAAATCGGATGTAAACAATACGATTGCAGCAGCAGGGATCAGTTTGGGGCTAGGGGGAACGCGCGCATTTACCAATCAAATTGGACGTACATTTGGTTTAAGTGGTTTGTCTTTTGATGCACAAGGGACTGGGGATGATACGCAGGTCAGTTTGACGGGTTATATTACCCCTGACTTGTATATTCGCTATGGTGTGGGGGTATTTACACCAGTGAATAAACTGACTTTACGTTATCAAATGAATAAACGTTTATATCTGGAAGCCAGCCAGTCTTTAGAAAAAGCCATTGACGTGTTCTATCATTGGAGATTCTAGCCAAAACATTTTAAATGCAATCGGTATTGAAATGTAGTTGATCAATATTGAAAAACTCGGATTACGATCCGAGTTTTTTATGCTTAAATCAAATGAGATGAATCATTGAGCTAAACAAAGCGCATCGTAAAATGCTTGATGTGAGCAGCGCAAAGATCTTGTACATAGCTATTAAAAGCCAATAGGCGAGTATATTAAAGATCTTTATATTGCACTTGTCTTGCTGATTTATACTGATTGTTTAAGACTGATCATGGGTTGAATATTTATTTTTTTAGAAGTAGAAAAGCCCAATGAAATATTGGGCTTTCAAAACTGATTTGAGGAAGGCGTTACACCCTAAAGCGCTTCAATAGCGTTATTCAGTTAATAACACATCTCCATATTGTTCACGTAAATCACGCTTTAACATTTTACCGGTACCTGTTAAAGGAATGGATTCAACAAAAATAACTTTGTCTGGGATTTGCCATTTCGCAATCTTATCTGCATAGTAATCCAATAGTTCTTGCTCAGTAATGTGACTACCTTGCTGTTTAATCGCAATCACCACTGGGCGTTCATCCCATTTTGGGTGGTTTGCTGCAATCACAGCAGCCATCGCAATTTCAGGATGATTCATGGCAATGTTTTCAAGCTCAACAGAAGAAATCCACTCACCACCTGATTTAATTAAATCTTTGGCACGATCACTTAACAGCAGATAGCCGTCCTCATTAATCGTGGCGATATCACCGGTATCAAACCAACCATCAGCACTTAACGCTTTTTCAGATTTGCCATAATAAGATTCAATAATCCAATGGCCTTTGACTTGCAGATTCCCCGTGCTATGTCCATCACGGGCAACTTCATGTGTACCATTTTCTTCATCGGTAATACGTAAATCTACGCCAAAAGGTGGGCGACCTTGAGACAAGCGAACTTTAAATTGTTCTTCTTCACTTAAATTTAGGTGTTTGGCTTTAAGTTGGTTGCCTGTGCCCAATGGGCTCATTTCAGTCATGCCCCATGCATGAATAGTTTCGCAATGATAGATGTCTCTAAATGCTTTCATCATCGCAGGTGGGCAAGCTGAACCGCCAACGACATTGCGTTTAAGGCTTTCAAGAGCGCTACCAGATTGTTTTGCTGCGGCAAGCAAGCCTTGCCAAATCGTTGGTACACCGAGCGCAATACTGACTTTATATTCATCAATCATTTGCACTAAGCTGGCACCATCTAAACCCGGGCCCGGGAGTATCAATGTACAACCGACCATTGCTGCGGCATAAGGTGTACCCCAAGCATTGACATGGAACATGGGAACCACAGGTAACATAATATCTTTTGCAGATAAATTTAGTGAGTCGGGCAGTGCGATCGCATAGGTGTGTAAAATGGTTGAGCGATGACTATACAAAGCGCCTTTTGGATTGCCCGTTGTTCCTGAGGTATAGCAAAGCGAGCTTGCGGTATTTTCCTCAAAATTTGGCCACTCGTACTGTACAGAATGTTCTGCAATCAGCACATCATAGAATTTAACATCTGGGAGGGCATCGGCAATATCTTGGTCAAAAGCACCCAGATAAACGAAATGTTCTACATGAGGGGTAAGGGCTTTCACTGCTTTGATTAGCGGTAAAAAGGTTTTATCAAATAACACCACTTTGTCTTGAGCATCATTGATAATAAAGATCAATTGTTCAGGAAAGAGTCTAGGGTTGATGGTGTGACAGACCAAGCCACTTCCGGAAATTGCATACCAAGATTCAAGATGACGATGATTATTCCATGCAATCGTTGCAACTCGGTCACCTAAGCCTAAACCCAGTCCAGCAAGTGCATTGGCAAAGCGTTTAGCGTTTTCGCTTACATGTGTCCAATCTGTCTTTGTAATCGTGCCATCGGTATTTTTTGAAATAATCGCAGTATCACCATGATAACGCGTAGCATGCTCAATGAGGCTACTGATTAATAATGGTTGCTGCATCATACGTCCTTGCATATAAAATTCCTTTATAATCTTGTTGATAGGCTTAAATTGTATTTTTCTCAGAAGCTTTCTAAGTGAAAAAAATTGTTAAATAGAAAAAGCTATCATTTCATCCTATATAAAAGTCAGATTAAATCAAGCTTAAAAACAATATATTTTTGCAACATTTTTATTCTTTTAACCAATAAAAAACAATAGCTTAGTTGGATTATCACAATTTGAAAATTTGATCAAGAAATGTGGGGTATCAGACTAAAGAACTAGGGAAAAGTATTATTCAGATATATGTATATGTGCTAAACATATTACATGTCTTGTTAAGGCATTGATGTTTTAGGATGAAACTATATTGACGTGACATATTAAAAGGAGTTTTAGAATGTTTCAAAAGATCAGAAAATTATTGTGTATCCACAGTTTTGAATATGAAATTGGACATAATATTGTGGTTAAAGAGTGCCGTAAGTGTGGTGCTCATCATTAATTTTCTAGAAGCGATCGCAAAATATCACTATATTATGATCATTCGATAAAATATGGTGATATTTAGAAAGCGTTATATCTCTAAATGAAAATAATAAAAATCTAGTTTTGCAAGCTGATTCATTCAATCTTATGGTGATAGATGTCCTCGTTTGATTGCATATGGCTGTTTTATTTTATTGCTTAAGGCTGTCTTGGTTTTTTAAGTATTGCTAAATTTACGTTAGAATAATGCTATTCTTGTTTTATTGTCTTTGAATCATAATGTCTAAAGATTTTTTAGCTGAAAATTATATTGTCGATGAACATCTTGCTGATACTTTAAATTGGTTATGCCAACATCAAGATTGTTATGATGCTTTTCAATTTGATGTGTTGACTCAAGAACTCAAAGTTCATCATGCCAATGGTACAGATATCATTCGTCAGGGGATGTATCTTACGGCAAAGTACGGAATTTTAATCACATCTTTATAGTGAGTTGGTGTTCAATGATTGTCGCTAAAATCAGCATGTAACATATTCTTGCGCTTAAATTTAATTTATCGTGTTTTTTTACTTTGATTAGTGCGACAAAAAAGTCAAAACACAGCTAAAATATAGCTTGAATAGAGTGTATTGAATCCATAATGAATATGAACGTATCAGAACATCAGCGTAGCATTTTGGCTACGATGGGAATAGAGCTTTGGATCCCCAAGGTTGATGTTCAAACACGTCATTATGAAAATGCGCTATACCGTGATATTGCTCAAGTTGAACAGGATATTGCTGTTGTGCCTGAGTTGAACACGCATTCAACTCAATCAGATGCAAAACCAGAAAATCAAAAAGTACAGCCGCCACAGATTGAAAAAGCTCATCAGCCTGAAGTTTCTTTATTAAAACGCAATCCTGAAACACAGCAAACTGAAGAGATTTCGGCACCTGAGCAAATTCAGCAACAGACAAACTTTACTGTTGAGCCTGCATTACAAATTGCGCCATTTGAAATCCAAGCCTATTGCATTGAAAGCTGTGTCATCTTTGTCGATTGTACTCAAATCAGCGCTGACCAATTCACGCTATGGGGCAATATACAGCAGGCGCTTGTAGGGCAGTTTTATGATTTAAAATGGCCTTTTCCAATGGTGCAGCTTCAAGATGGAAGAGGGGCTGCGATGTATATCCAAGGGTTTGTTGATGCTTTAAGGCAAGAACGCAAAGTCATCAGTCTTGGTCAATTGCCTTATTTAAACAATACTGAAATGTTTGAATTGGCAAGTTTACAAGAGATGATTGAACAACCCCTATTAAAACGCCGTCTATGGCAATTTATGCAAAATAAACTGAATTAGTTTTCAAGATCTGTACTGAGAGGTTTTCTAGGATATGAATAAAAAAGTGGTTGTATTTAGTCAAATCGACTCAGAAGTTCAAGCAAAATTAGCAGAAAAATATCAGTTGATTGTATTGAATCCTAAGCAAGGCGATATCAATGCACAAATTCGTCAAGCGGTTGTTGATGCAGATGCAATGATTGGTGCGGGTCGTTTGATTAATGAAAGCAATATAGCCACTGCAGAAAAATTAAAAATTATCTCCTCTGTCAGTGTGGGCTATGATAATTACGATGTTGATTATTTAAATCAAAAGAAAATCTGGTTGTCGAATACACCACACGTATTAACCGAAACGACTGCGGATTTAGCGTTTACTTTGTTGATGAGTGCTGCGCGTAAAGTACCGAGTCTAGATCACTGGACCAAACAAGGTGAGTGGCAACGTACAGTCAATGCGACACAATTTGGTCAAGAAATTTTTGGTAAAACTTTAGGAATAATCGGTTTAGGTTATATCGGTGCTGCTATTGCACGACGTGGATTTTATGGCTTTAATATGAATATTTTGTATCATAATCGCCGTGAAAAAATCGAAGTTGCACAACAGTTTAATGCACAATATAAAAGTCTTGAAGCACTGTTAAAACAAGCTGATTTTGTTGTGGTTGCGGTAGATTTAAATAGCCAATCTAAAGCCTTAATCGGTGCTCAAGAATTTGCTTTGATGCAAAAGCATGCTGTTTTTGTCAATATTGCACGTGGTTCGGTGGTGGATGAACAGGCATTAACAGAGGCTTTACAGAACCGTCAAATTTTTGCTGCGGGTCTAGATGTATACCAAAAAGAACCGTTGCAACAATCGCCATTGTTTGAGTTGGATAATGTCGTGACTTTACCGCATATCGGTTCAGCAACCGCCGAGACGCGCAAGAAAATGGCGGAACTGGCTTTTCAAAATTTAGTCGATGCTTTGGAACAACGCACACCAAGATATTTAGTCAATGAAAACTTCTAGTTGACGTTGAATGTTTGCTGACAATGCAAATTACATATGAAATGTTTACAGCCCCCTAACACTTCATTGCGAATTTGTACTAAATTCAATGTTATATTTAGAATATTAAAATAATTGGGACGATCAATTGAACAAGACCTTTCTCAGCCTTTGTCTCTGCTTAAGCACTTCAATTAGCTCAGCTGATGATTTTCTGCAAACTCAGAATAGTACTCAATTTGAAGTACCTGAGATTGGCAGTGGGGTGGGGTTTCTTGATCAACAAAAAGAAAAAACCATTGGTGAAACAGTTTATCGTCAAGTGCAACAGCGAATGCCAGTTCTGCAAGATCCTTGGCTGGAAGACCAGTTTATGCTGGTTTTTTCAAAAATTCTCAGGCAAACCCAACTTTCACAACCTGTAGGGTTGGTGGTGATTAAAGATGCTCAGATCAATGCATTTGCAGTACCTGGGGGGATGTTTGCCTTAAATAGTGGAATGGTTACAGCTTCAAGTAACATGGATGAAGTTGCCAGTGTAATGGGACATGAAATTGCCCATGTCACACAACGTCATTACAGCCGTTCACAGGAAGCATTTAAAGGTCAAGGTTTGTTGGCGCTTGCTGGAATCATTGTTGGCGCTGCATTGGCGTCCAAAGCGGATGGTGATATTGGTGGTGCAGTGATGATGGGTACACAAGCTGCATTGATGGACAAGCAACTCAGTTATAGCCGAAATCAAGAACGTGAAGCTGATCGGATCGGCATGCAGTTTATGTATGGGGCTGGATATGACCCAGAAAGTATGGCTGATTTCTTTGAAACCATGCATCGTTCTACCAGTCGGTTAAGTTTTTTACCTGATTTTTGGTTAACTCATCCCTTAACAACAGAGCGTATGAGTGAAGCAAGATTAAGGGCAAATCAATTTCCAAAAGTTCCTTTTCGTGCTCAGCAATCTGATTTTGATATTATTAAATGGTATACCGCAGTGATTTCGGGACAAGCCACTGACCGTCAATTGCTGGCTTTAGCACAATCGAATAATTTAGCGGGTTTATTGGCTTTAAGTGAATTTTATTTGCTGCAAGGTGATTATGACAATGCGCAGACGCAGCTGAATTTAGCCAAGAAGGTCAACGCTGAGCATACTTTGGTCACTTTGATTCAAACTGATATTTATTTAGGGCGAAATAAATTAGATGATGCCTATCAAACCATCATCAGTAAGCAAATCATAACCCCAGAAAATCGTGCATTAAGTTATAAATTAGCCGAAGTTTATATTCGACAGCAGAAGCCCAAAGAAGCTGAGCAATTGGTTAATCGTTTTGTGAATAAAAATAATAAAGATATTATTGGCTGGCAACTGTTACAACAAGCGGCAAATTTAGATAAAAAGAATCCAATGCGTACAGTCAATGTGCTGAGAAATCGGGCAGAAGTTCAGTATTGGTCTGGTGATGAAGAAAATGCGATTAAATCACTTTTACATGCCAAGCGTTTGGCTAAAGAGAATAATGCGATGAGTGCCCGTATCGATACACGCTTAAAAGTGATGCAAGATGAGCTGAAGTTAAAAATTTAAAAATAACATTTAAAGAACTTAAAACTTGAGTTAAAAACTAAAAAATAATGGGTAATTTTAAATGTGCCATTAAAGAAAATTTACTTTCTATTCTTGCTTGAACAGGTTAAGCTAAAATCACTTAAAGTTATAATAAAGTATTTGATTCACATGAAGAAAATTTTAATCGCATGCAGCATTTTTTTCTATGCTCACTCAACATTTGCAGCAGTACCAGAAAGCTATGTTCGAGAAGTTGAGCGTATTTCGACGCAATACAGTGCCGACATGAAATTTTTTTTGCGTAGTCTAGATCCGAAATTGAGCCAGTTTAACCCGCAACAAGAGTCAGAATTCTGCGGTATTGTTAAAAAATATGTCGATGATATGTATAAAACGACAGATGAAAATCGTCAATACCTCCCACCATCAGCGCAATCTATGACCAAACAAAATGTGATTGATAAAGTGATGTTGTCACCTGAAATGCAGTTACTAAAAAAATATAATATTCAGTGTGATTTGAAATAGGTTTATCTTTAACATCTTACATCTGAGCCACATCATTTATGGATTTTAGCCAATTTCAAATTGAGAATGAGCAGATTGTTCTCAACATCATTCAAGTATCTGATGCTGAAGATTTATATAGTGCAATAAAAAATACTTTAACCGAGCTTAGAAAGTTTCCTGCAAGTCTCGCATGGGCATTGGAAGAGCCTAATTTGCCAGCTTCAATGGCATTCTGCCAATCTCGTTTGGTGGCGTTGTTAAATAAAGAGAACTTTGTATTTATTATCCGTTTAAAAGAAACTGATGATTTTTTAGGGGTTGTCGATATCCATGCAATTGATTGGTTGCAAAATACTGCATCTATTGGGTTTTGGGGAAACTCAAAATTTAAACAAAAAGGTTATATGGCACAAGCGCTAACACTATTTGTAAGTAGTTTATTCTCGAAATGGAATTTTTGGGGTTTAAATGCTTATGTCGATGTAGAAAATATATTGGCACGAAAATTATGTGAAAAAGCAGGGTTTTTGCTTAAAGATATTCAATATCAATCTGTACAGAATCCAGTCGATGGTGGCTTTAGAGATATTTGCCATTATCAGATAGAAAATAAATTAACTGATATTGTAGATTGACGATTTTGGGCTATTTAACAAGAAACTATTTCATTGCAAAATAATTTTTATTTAAGTTGTTAAATAGACCAAATCAAACAGAAATTCAGATTTAAGAACGTTGGGTTTAGCCAAGTTTTGCTTTAATTTTTGCAGAAACTTGTGCTGGATCGGCACGTCCGGCTATGATCGGACGTAGAGAATTCATCACCTTACCCATATCTTTCATGCTAGTTGCACCTTGCGCAGTAATTGTTTGCGCAATGAGAGAATCAAGCTCGTCCTCTGACATAGCTTCAGGTAGAAACTGAGATAACACCTCAATTTCGGCTTGTTCTTTACTAGCTAAATCTTCACGGCCTGCACCTTCAAAGGCTTTGACCGATTCTTTACGTTGTTTGATTTGCTTTTCAATGACCGCAAGAACCTGAGTATCGTCAAGCTCTATGCGCTCATCGACTTCGATTTGCTTGATTGCTGCCTGTAGACCACGAATTACCGTTAACTTACCCATTTCTTTAGCACGCATTGTTGCTTTTAAAACATCAGTTATTTGGTTTTTTAAAGTAGTCATTTATCTGTCCAGGTGAGTCAATCAATCACAAATTAATCTTAGTAAAGGCGAGTAGTACGTACTGATTCACGCGCCAATTTCTTTTGGTAGCGTTTAACAGCAGCAGCTTTTTTACGTTTACGTTCTTGAGTAGGTTTCTCGTAGAATTCACGTTTACGAACATCAGCTAAAACACCAGCTTTTTCGCATGAACGTTTGAAACGACGGATAGCTACGTCTACTGGTTCGCCTTCTTTCAATTTAACTTGTGGCATGAAGAATCCTCATTAAGTTATGGATAAGATCAGGGTCGAATTACCCTAGATCACAAGTGAAGGTCAGTATTTTACTCATTTACATCTCATACCACAAGTCTATAATAGCTTTAGCAATATTTTGAAATGGGTAAAAGGCAATTTAATGATCGTTCTGGGCTTAGAAACTTCATGTGATGAAACAGGATTAGCGCTCTATGACAATGAAGTCGGCTTAAGAGGACAGGTGTTATATAGTCAAATTAAATTGCATGCAGAGTATGGTGGTGTGGTCCCTGAATTGGCCTCTCGTGATCATGTTCGGAAGTTAATTCCTCTGATTAATCAGTTGCTTGAGCAAAGCGGTGTAAGAAAATCAGAGATCGATGCAGTGGCGTATACGCGCGGCCCTGGCTTAATGGGTGCACTGATGACAGGGGCATTATTTGGTCGCACCTTGGCTTTTGCGCTGAATAAACCCGCAATTGGCGTGCATCATATGGAAGGTCATATGCTTGCTCCATTATTATCCGAAAATCCACCTGAATTTCCGTTTGTCGCATTATTAGTGTCAGGTGGACACACTCAATTGATGGCAGCACATGCAATAGGTGAGTACGAAATTCTAGGTGAGTCGATTGACGATGCCGCTGGTGAAGCTTTTGATAAAGTCGCAAAAATGTTGAAATTACCTTATCCGGGTGGTCCAAATATTTCAAAATTGGCGGAACAAGGTGACAAAAACGCGTTTGAATTTCCACGTCCAATGTTGCATCAAGGGCTAGATTTTTCATTTAGTGGTCTAAAAACTGCTGTTTCAGTGCAGTTAAAAAAATTGGGTGAAGAACAACGTGATGCAGATATTGCAGCTTCATTCCAAGAAGCTTTAGTGGATACTTTGGTCAAAAAGTCGATTAAAGCATTAAAACAGTCGGGTTTAAGACGTTTGGTGATTGCGGGCGGTGTCAGTGCCAATAAACGTTTAAGAGAGCGTTTAGAAGCAGATTTAGCTAAAATTAAAGCAACGGTTTATTATGCAGAACCTGCTTTATGTACAGATAATGGTGCAATGATTGCGTTTGCAGGTTATCAGCGTTTAAAAGCTGGACAAAAAGATGGTTTATCGGTGACGACAACACCACGTTGGCCAATGACTGAATTGACTAAACCTGAATTAGTTTAAGTCCGATATTGAACGGATTGTTAAATTTAACAAAGAGGCGAAAGCCTCTTTTTTTATGGATCTAAAATTTAACGAGAATAAGGCTTCCATGTTTTGCTTTTGTTATCATAGTGATATTGAACCTGATCATCGTAATTTGATTCAAAGTTTGTATGGCCATATTGATGATTGATACTAAAACAATTTTTAATATTGCTATAGGTTTCATGTGTGCCAGGGTGATCACCATCGAATTGTGAACCCATTAAGCATAATTTTGAGTCATTCAATGCAAATGTATAAGTGGGCTTCTTTTTGACATTGCCTTCATTATCTTCCCAACCCGTAAACTGATAATTGAGTGGATAGGCAATACCCGTTTGGGTATCTAAAGCAACCATTTCTAAAGAATCTGAAGTTCCCGTATTGAGTAAAATATATTTTTTATCAAAATTGGGCTGCATTGTTTTAAGCGCATTTTTATATTTGGCAAGATTGGCTTTAGAACAGTAATCGCCATTAAAATAATCACTCTGACACTCAGAAACTTTTTTAAACGTCGTCCCAGCATATGCCAATTGTAGCGATGCAGAACAAACAATCAGTGATAGGGCGAAAAATCTTTTCATTTATATTGACTTTGAAGGTGTTTCTACACAGTTTATCGCATTTCTTTTACTGTGGTTTATCTGATTTCATGATAAAAAATAATCAGAATATTAAAAAATGAGATTGGAACATGGACTTATTGTCTTCTGAACAGCATATCCACCCAAACAATATTGATACAGATCCTCAGCTTTATAAAAAATTTAGCCAAGGCGTGCGTTTACCTTATGAAGTTTTAAACATTCACAATATTCCTGATGGTGCAAAACCTGGCCATTTTATCGAGATTCGTTGTGGTGGGTTTGGTTCAGAAATTTCAGCACACCCTACAGAAAAGTATCAATTCTATGCACTTACAGATCGTGGGCCGAATACCACATATAACGTTAATCAAGATCATGGCAAAATCTTTTTAGAGCCTGACTATACTCCTAAAATTGGATTATTTGAGTTAAAAAAAGATGGAACTATTCAGAAAATAAAAGAAATTTTATTAAAAGATCCAACGGGCAGAAATATTACTGGTTTGCCCAATCAGCATTTTGGTGCAAGTAAAGAAATCGCCTATGACCAAGATGGCAAGAAATTAGCCATAGGCACAGATGAATTTGGATTGGATGCTGAAGGTTTGGTTGCACTCAAAGATGGTACTTTCTGGGTCAGTGATGAATATGGTCCTCATATTGTGCATTTTAATGCAGACGGGCTAGAAATCGACCGTATCAATGCCTATGTCTTAGATGAGCGCAGAACATCGGGGTATTTATTGCCCCAAGAATATGCCAATCGACGCCAAAATCGAGGGATGGAAGGTTTAACCATTACACCTGATCAAAAAAAGCTGGTGGGCATTATGCAATCCACCATGAGTAATCCCGATGCTTCAGTAAGCAAATCAGATCTTGTGCGTATTGTGATGATTGATTTAGAAAGCAAAGTCGTTTCTCAGTATTTGTATCAACAAGAAGGGGGTCCGAAGGCTTATTCAAATACGGCAATAACCGCATTGAGTGCCTCACAATTTCTAGTCGCAGAACGCGATGATGATTTCTATAAAGATAATCCTCAAGCATTTAAACGGATTTATAAAATCAATCTGCAACATGCCACTGATTTGGAAAAGCTAAAGCCAACTTCAACGATTCGGCAAGATGAACAATTCGGCCTGTTGATAGCAGAACAAACCCTTGAACAATATGTGTTAACAGCAGGCTGGAGTGGTCTGGCTCAACAGGGTATCTACCCAGTAGAAAAAACCTTAGTGGTGGATTTGGTTGCGCGTTTACACTATCCGCACGATAAAATTGAAGGTCTATGGGTGATTGATGAACAGCATTTAGCAGTGCTCAATGATGATGATTATGCTTTTTCTGAAACGGATGGGGTATTGGAACAAAAGTATTTGGATCAAGATAAAACTATCATCGATGGCAATACACTTTATATCCTTGATCAATTGGATTTAACAGCGGATTAAATCATTATCCATTCAAGATAAAATTAAACCGCCAAATTTATTTGACGGTTTAATGCATAGTTTCACGCTTAACTTTGTGCTGGTTTTAAACTTGATTCAAGTATTAAGCTTGATTCAAAGATTAAACTTAGTATTCCCAGAACATCCGTTGAATTTCTTTTGCATCTTTGGTTTTGGTCAGCGCCAAAGCAGCTAAAAGTTTTGCTTTTTGCGGATTCAAATCGTGAGCAACCACCCAACCATATTTATCATCAGGCTGTTCAGCATTACGTAATACAAAACCTTGTGGAACGCGTGAAGAACGAATGATTTGTACACCTTGTTGCTGGAGTTGGTTCAATGTCGGAACAATATAATTCGCAACGGAACCATTACCTGTACCCGCATGAATAATGGCTTTAGCACCCGCTTTCGCATAGGCCACATAGGCATCTGGAAGCATATTGCCTGAACCATAAACGATTTGAACGATTGGTAACGCATCACCTTGAATGTTCTCAATATTAAACTCAGAGCTATTGTTAAAACGTTTTGCAACATTTCTAAACCAATAAGGTTTACCTTCAACCAGTGTACCTAAAGCACCCCATTGGCTGACAAAAGCATCGGTATGAATATTGATGGTCTTTGACACATCACGTGCTGCAAAAATATCATCATTCATTAACACAAAAACGCCTTTGCCTTTGGCACTGTCTGCGGCAGCAAGCGCAACAGCACTATACAGGTTCAAAGGGCCGTCAGCTGAAAGCGCTGAAGGTGGACGCATAGAACCAACAACGACAATTGGTTTATCTGTATGAACTGTAAGACTTAGAAAATAAGCAGTTTCTTCTAAAGTATCTGTACCATGGGTAATCACCACGCCATTCACATCAGGCTTTTTAACCAATTCATTTACTTTACGTGCAATGGTTAAAAGCTCTTTGTCAGTGATGCTTTCTGAAGCAACCTGTAAAGCCTGTACGCCTGTAACATTAGCAAGATTTTGAATTTGTGGAACTGCATTCAACAAATCATCTACAGGAACTTTCGCAGCAGTATATGTTGCGCTATTTGTAGAACTTGCTCCAGCACCCGCGATCGTACCGCCAGTTGCGACGACAACGACATTATTTTTTGCATAACTCGTAAAGGGTAAAAGCATGCCAATTGCAAGTGTAAGTGCAGTAACCGTCTTTTTCATAAACTATCCTTTTCAATCATTGTTCTGGTCATAAGCATTTTTTGTACCAGTTTTTAAATCTATATAAATACTGAGCTGTTGCCCATACTTATTTAAAAATGTAATTTTTCAAATAATCACTCAAATTTATAGTTACATACTATTAAAACTGGATAAAGTGCTTGCCAGTGCGTTTTTTCAGCATTCAATGAAGATGTTGTACAATATAACGTCAATGACTAAGTTTTTAGTTGTACAGATGAATTGGGTAATTAAAAAAGGCATTCAATTTTGAATGCCTTTTTTAGCTTATCTTTACTTTATAAAGATTAACGCATTTTTGCCAAGAAACGACTTAAGCGGTTCATTGCTTCACGTAATTCATTTTCTGCAGGAAGGAATACCACACGGAAATGATCAGGTGTAGGCCAGTTAAAACCTGTTCCTTGAACCAGTAAAACTTTTTCAGCTTTGAGGAAATCTAACATGAATTTTTCATCATCTTCAATTGGATAGATTTCAGGATCTAGCCTAGGGAAACAATACATTGCACCTTCTGGTTTTACGCACGACACGCCAGGAATATCGTTAAGCATTTCCCAAGCAATATTGCGTTGTTCATATAAACGACCACCTGGGCGGATCAAATCATTAATTGATTGATAGCCACCTAAAGCGGTTTGAATCGCATATTGGGCTTGGTGGTTGGCACATAAACGCATAGAGGCAAGCATGTCCAAGCCTTCAATGTAATCCATTGCACGAGACTTATCGCCCGTAATCGCCATCCAACCAGAACGGTAACCTGCAATACGATAGGCTTTAGATAAACCATTAAAAGAAACACATAAATGGTTTCCTGCTAATGCTGCAACAGAGACATGTTCGATACCGTCATAAACAATTTTGTCGTAAATTTCATCTGCAAATAAAATTAGATCATGTTTTTTTGCTAATGCGACGATCTGTTCTAAAACATGGCGCGGATAGACTGAACCCGTTGGATTATTTGGGTTAATCACCACAATACCACGAGTATTTGGGGTAATTTTACTTTCCATATCCGCCATATCAGGATACCAGTAGTTTTGGTCATCACATTTATAGTGAATCGCTGTACCACCTGATAGATTTACGGCTGCCGTCCATAATGGGTAATCCGGCATTGGAACCAGCATTTCATCGCCATCATCCAATAAACCTTGCATCGCCATAACGATCAGTTCAGACACACCATTCCCGATATACACATCTTTGACATGTAAATCCAAGATACCTTTTTGCTGATAATACTGACAGATGGCTTTACGCGCAGGGAAGATCCCTTTTGAATCTGTATAACCGACAGCATTAGGCAAATTTAAAGCCACATCATTGATAATTTCTTGAGGGGCTTCAAAGCCGAACGGGGCGGGGTTACCGATATTTAATTTAATAATTTTATGACCGGCTTCTTCCATCTCATTGGCCGCTCGTAACACTGGTCCACGAATGTCGTAGCAAACATGCTCTAGCTTTGACGATTTCTTGATTTCACGTGGGGTTGTGTTACCTAAAACGGACATAATTTTATCCAATTATTTTGAGTTAAAAAAATAGATTACTGAAATATCACAATCTATGTTGAAATTTAGCTAGAAATTTTCCAAGCTCTAGCGTAAATATGGAAGTACTGAAGCATGACATTGAATGTCAAAGATTTAAAGGAGTTTAATGATGGGAAAACTCAATAAAACAGACCGAGAATGGCAAAGAGAGTTATCACCAGAGGAATTTAAAATCACTCGACAAAAGGGCACTGAAGCTGCCTTTACTGGAAAGTATTGGAATTCCAAGCAGCATGGAACCTATGTATGTCGATGTTGTGGGGAAGAGTTATTCTCTTCAGAAACCAAATATGACAGTGGTTGTGGTTGGCCGAGCTTTTTTAAACCGATCAATAATACTGTTATAGAAGAACAAGATGATCATTCGCATGGTATGGAACGTGTAGAAATTATATGCCATCATTGCGACGCTCATTTGGGGCATGTATTTGAAGATGGACCACAACCAACGGGCTTACGCTACTGCGTAAATTCCGCTTCTTTAGAATTAAAATCACAAGAAAAAGGCGACGAGGAAACGTATCCATGACCAACATTTATCAGTTTGAGGCTGAGCTGTTAGAGGGTGAAAATAAATCTTTTTCTGATTATGAAGGAAAAGTTTTATTGATTGTAAATACTGCAAGTAAATGTGGCTTTACTCCACAATTTGCAGGATTAGAAAAGGTTTACGAGAAATATAAAGACCAAGGTCTTGAAGTTTTAGGATTTCCTTGTAACCAGTTCGGTGGACAAGACCCCGGTACAAATGAGCAAATCGGCACTTATTGCCAACGCAATTATGGTGTTTCTTTTCCAATGTTCGCTAAAGTGAATGTAAAAGGACCTGAAGCGCATGTGATATTCCGTTATTTAACCAATAACAGTAAGGGCATACTCGGCAGTGGCATTAAGTGGAATTTCACCAAATTCTTAATAAATAAGAAAGGTGAAGTGATTAACCGCTATGCACCAACCACGAAGCCTGAGGATATAGAACAGGATATTGAAAAAGCTTTAGCAGAATAACCTGTTGTACAGATCAAAATAAGACTGAGGATATGATGCAATTAGACACTGCAGTTGAATTTTGGACTGATCCGCAAATGCCCTATGTCGAAACACGTAGGGCATGTCAAAGCCGTATTTGCTATAAATCACATAGCCATCCGACCTTTTCGATTGGTGCTGTGGATTGTGGAATAAGTCGCTTTAGTAGCTATTTTGCCAGCGAAGAGCAAATTCAAACAGGAAGCGTAGTAATCATTCCTGCTGAGGTGGAACACGCATGTAATCCACTGGAAAATCAAGCATGGAGTTATCAAATGATGCATTTAGATGCACATTGGGTTGCTCAACTTTTTTCAGAATTAGTCAAAGATATTGAGCAGCTTTATCCCCATCATCTTCCGTTGCTAAAACCACAAATTTTAACAAACCCACATATATACCAAGCATTTACGCAGTTAAATCAGCTGTTATTTGATCCAACTATATCGATTTTATTCAAACAACAACAATTAATTGAAGTCCTGAGTGAAATATTATTGCCCAATTTTGAATTTACGTTATTAAAGCAGTCTGATTATTTTCAAAAGCATTTGGGTGCAATGATTGATGATATGAATCACAGTAAACAGATGCTTTCTTTAGAAGATCTCAGTCAAAGTCTAGGGATTAGTCGTTATGCCATTATTCGCTTGTTTAAAAATAATTTTGGCTTAACACCACATGCGTATCAATTAAATCAAAAAATAAATATAGCCAGAAAGCGTTTGAAGTCTGGAGAAGCAATTATTCAAGTTGCTCATGATTTGGGGTTTACAGACCAAAGTCATTTTCATCATGTGTTTAAATCGCATACTGGAATCACACCGAAGCAGTTTCAAGCTCAGTTTGTCATGCTCTAACTGCGCAATTATCTACAAGATAATAGGTTCTAAAAATATTTAAGCTCATCTAAATATTTTTTTGGATCGAGTAATGCAACTGTTCTTTATTGTGATTGTCACCCATTTCATTGCTTTACTTTCACCCGGCCCTGATTTTTTTCTTATTTTAACCTCATTGTTTCGAAATGGGCCACATGCGGCGAGAGCTGTTTGTTTAGGGATCGTCTTGGGAAATGTTGCCGTGATAGGCCTTATTTTGAGTTCATTGTTTTTTCTTGGCAAACTCGATGATGATATTTTAAAGCTGGTAAAATGGGGCTGTATTGCTTATTTAAGTTATTTGTCTTATCGGTGTTTCATATTTGCACAACAAGCTAAACTAACAGTGGATTACCATATAGAACACCAAAATAAACCCACCTTTGCATGGATAAAATATGTCTTGCTGGGGATACAGTCGAGTTTATTAAATCCTAAAAATATTCTGTTTTATAGCAGTATTATTATGGCAATTTATCAGCACTATAATGTTGTTCAACTGACTTTAACCTGTTTGTGGATGGTGAGTGTAGTTTTGATCTGGAACTTGCTTCTGGTGCGATTGATGACCCAAAATAAAGCTATGCATTGGTTTAAAACCAAAATCAAATATATTTATTATCTTTCATCCTTATGCTTTGGCTTATTTGCTGCGGCTTTGTTGCTGAATTAATCAAATAAAATTAGCCCAAATAAAAAAATGTCTATCTAATAAAGATCTTTGATAAATCAAAAAATGATCATGTGGAGTGAATCATATTGGTATTGAAAGTTCCTTCTCCCTTTGGGAGAAGGCTAGGATGAGGGCGCTTTTATGTTGATTTATGGTTTTAAAAAGGACTTATGAAAGAAGTCTAATAAAGATCTAGATAGGCTTTCTCTTTTACATTATGTTGTCATCTCATTCAATTTTAAAAATCAAGAATGAGATACGCTTGCTTCTTTCGATTTATTGGCTTTATTGCGCTTAAATAACATGTTGTGAATATCATCAATAAAGGTATACACAACAGGAATAACCAATAATGATAAAAAGGTACTGGTAATCAGTCCACCAATTACAGAGATTGCCATCGGTGCTCTAAAACTTGGATCTGTACCTATTCCTAAGGCAATCGGAAACATACCTGCACCCATCGCTAAAGTGGTCATAATAATGGGTCGTGCACGCTTATGGCAGGCATCTAAGAGCGCATTCATACGTGAATACTGCCGTTCATTGCGGGCGATAATTGCATAATCGACCAAAAGAATCGAGTTTTTACTGGCAATTCCCATCAACATGATTAAGCCAATCAAACTTGGCATCGAAAAACTACTTTTTGCTAAAAGCAGTAGCACAAACGCACCACCCAGTGCCAAAGGCAATGCTACTAAAATGGTGATCGGTTGTAAGAAGTCTTTAAACAGGAGCACCAAGACCACATAGATACACAATACGCCTGTGAGCATAGCTAAACCAAAGCTTGCAAAGAGCTGTTCCATCACATCGGCATCACCCAGATTGGTACGTTTTACTGTCGGAGGTAAGTTTTTGATGGTTGGAAGTTTATCTACAGCAGCCGCAACATCGCCTAAAGGCTGATCATTGAGCTCAATATTAAAGTTGATGTTACGTAAACGGTTAAAGCGGTCAATTTGTGAAGGACCACTTTCAATATTAACTTGTGCAATGGTGCTTAACATCACTGGACCTTTACTGCCTGTAATCATCAAGCGTTTAATCAGGTCTTGGTCTTGACGTGCAGACAGGGGCAGTTTGATGACGATCGGAATTTGCCGTTGCGAAAGGTTTAATTTTGCCAAATTCTGATCAAAATCTCCCGCCGTGGCAATACGCACAGTTTCAGCGATATTTTGTGTGGTAATGCCTAAATCCGCAGCTTTTGCAAAGTCAGGGCGAATCACCAATTCAGGGCGAATCAATGCTGCGCTTGAGGTAATACTACCAATATTTGGAATAGTCCGGATTTCTCGTTCTACTTGACGTGCTGTACTGATTAATACATCTGGGTCATCACCTGACAGCGCAATTTGATATTGGCTGTTATTGCCTGCAATACCGACTTGAATCCGTGCACCAGGCAATGGAGCTAAACGTTGGCGCAAGTCGTTTTCAATTTTTTGCAAACTTGCAGCACGGTCTGAACGTGCTGTGACTTGAATGGTTAAGGTTGCTTTTCTTGGTTCACTTGATGCACCACCCGCAAAAGGATCTGTACCTGCTGAACCACCACCAATCGTGGTATAGACACTTTTAATTTCAGGATGATCCTTAATTAAACTACGCGCGTATTCTGCTGCTTTTAAGGTATCTGGAAATTGTGAACCTGGTGGAAGCTCAACACGCACTTGGGTCTGCCCAGTGTCAGGTGGTGGAACAAAGCCTGTAGGGAGTAATGGAATGAGCATCAGTGAAGCAATAAAGAAAATGATGGCACTGCTTAAGGTGATCCAACGATGATTTAAACACCATGTGACCATCCGCATATATGCGCGCATCACCCGACCATCTTTGGCACGATCATGTTGAAGTTCAAGATCACCATGATCTTTGATTGCTTGGCTTTGATCATCTAATACTTGGTTGTCATGATGACTTTCAACTTTGCCAACCCAAGGTTTAAGAATATAGGCTGACATCATAGGTGTCAGTAAGCGTGCCACCAAAAGTGAGGCAAAAATAGCCAAAGCCGCTGTCCAGCCAAATTGCACAAAGAATTTACCCGCAATACCACTCATAAAGGCAGTGGGTAAGAACACTGCAATCAAGGTGAAAGTGGTGGCAATCACGGCTAAACCAATTTCATCGGCTGCCTCCATGGCCGCTTCATAAGGCGTTTTCCCCATTCGAAGATGCCGGATGATATTTTCAATTTCTACAATGGCATCATCGACCAGTATCCCAACAACCAACGACATGGCTAACAGTGTGACAATATTTAAAGTAAAACCTAAGTAATACATGCCAATTAGGGCGGGTAGAATGGACAAAGGTAGGGCAGTTGCCGCAATGATCGTGGCACGCCAATCACGTAAAAACAGCCAAACCACCAAGATTGCAAGCAGTGCGCCTTCATACAGCAAGGACATTGAGCCTTTGTAGTTATCAACCACAGGATTTACAAAGTTAAATGCTTCAGTGATTTTAATATCGGGATGCGCCGCTTTTAATGTTTCAAGTGCCTCTTTTACTCCGATTTCAACATCAACTTCACTTGCACCTTTACTGCGGGTAATTTCAAAGCCAATCACAGGGTGGCCATTTAACAGTGCAGCAGAACGTCGTTCAGCAATGCCATCACGAATGCTGGCAACTTGATCCAGCCGAATATGGCGACCATCACTCAAGGCAATATCCATTGCTGCAATTTCAGCAGCAGTTTTTACTGTGGCGATGGTACGAATAGACTGTTCACTGCCGCCTATTTTGGTTTGTCCGCCAGATGCATCTTGCTGAACAAGGCGTAATTGTCGGGTGATGTCTGTTGCTGTGGCATTTAATGCTAAGAGTTTTTCAGGATCTAATTCAACTTCAACTTGACGCGTGACACCGCCTACACGAGAAACCGCACCAACGCCTTTGACTTTTAACATTGCACGTGCTACATCGTAATCAACAAACCAAGACAGTGCTTCTTCATCCATACGAGGGGATTGGATGGTGTAGGTGAGAATCGGTGAACCTGAAAGGTTGATTTTACTGACAATTGGATCACGAAGATCTGCAGGTAAATCTGAACGTACTTGTGAAACCGCATTACGGACATCATCAACAGCTTCTTGCAGTGGTTTTTCCAGTTGGAACTCGGCAGTTACGGTAACTACACCATCTTGGATATTGGTATATTGATTTTTAAGTCCCTGTAAAGTTGCAATCGAGTTCTCAATTTTACGTGCAACTTCTGTTTCCAGTTGCGGTGGTGCTGCACCGGGTAAAGCCGCAGTAACCGTAACCATCGGTAATTCAATATCGGGGAATTGTTGGATTTTCATCCAATGAAAACACATCAAACCCGCTAAACCTAGCATGATAAAAAGCAAGATACCGGGAATCGGATTTTTAATCGACCAAGCGGAGAAATTCATGTTATTTCTCCTGCGTGCTAACGAGTTGTTTGGTCAATGGTGTATCTGGAATGGCATGACCACGTTTGATTAAATCACCATCTGACAAGAATCCTGTTCCAGAGGCAACCAGTTGAGTGTTTGCTGCTAAATCAACAATTTCAACACGATCATTTAAACGTCGACCAAGTGTGACTTTCTGTTGAGTTACTCGATTATCTTTATTGACAATAAACACATAAGAGAAACCATCACGTAAAAGTACTGCGGTTTGAGGCACTGTTAGTGCTGGCTTTTCGCCTAGATCAAACTCACCTTTGACAAACATACCCATACGAACAGCATCAGTGGTAGGTATATCCACATAGACCAAGCCATAACGTGTTTGCGGGTCAATGACTGGTGCAATCATCCGAACGCTACCTGAAACGGCTGAACGGCTAGGATCAGGTGAGGTGATATGCGCTGTCATGCCTTTTTTAAGTTTATATAAGTCTGTCGAGGTTACTTCGGCACGCCATTCCAAACGGTTATCACGGATCAAGCGGAACAGTTCTTGTCCCGTTTGTGCCAATGAGCCAACTGTTGCTGTACGTGCTGAAATAACCCCATGATCGGGTGCAATCACTTGGGTTTGTGTTAAACGAAGCTGATTACTGTCAATTTGGGCTTTGGCAGCATCTAAACGGGCTTGTGCTGTACTTTGAGAAGTCAGGTATTTTGTCGCTTCTTGTTGTGAAATTGCACCAGTATTTTTGAGTTGTTGAATACGTTGATTATTGATACTGGCATCAGCTAGCACAGCTTTCGCTTCTGCATAATTGGCCTTTGCTGTCGCCAATTCAGCACGAATACTTTCACTGTTAATTTCAGCCAAAACTTGCCCACGTTGTACGCTATCACCAACGTTGACATTGACTTTGGTAATTCGTTGCCCCGAAAGTTCACTGCCAATCACCACTTCTTGCCATGCAGCAATATTGCCATTGGCTGTAAAGTTTTGCTTCCAGTTTTGTAGCTCGGGTTGTATCACCGTTACAGTCAGTGCTGGTTTTGCGCTAGAAGCGGATGTTGCTGCATTTTCTGGAGAAGGCTGCTTTTTATTTGAAGATTTCCATCCAATAAAAGCCACGATTAGCACAATAAAAATAATTGCAATAATGATCCCGAGTTTTGAGTTTATGCGCTTTTTTTTCATTGGGTCATGCGATTTCATTTTAGTTTTTTAAATGAGTAGAGATAAGTTGAGTATCTCTAAAGGCTCTATGTTTGGTCAAGTTGCAATACAGCGCTTAATGTGATTTTTTGAAAGTTAAGCGGTTAAATTTTGCTATAGAGAGGCCGTTGAAGTTAGTGATATTTGTTGTTTTAAAGCACTGATTATTAGATCACGTGAATGAATAAAATTATTTATATGTTTTTGATATAAAAACCATCAAAACCAGCATAATTTTGTATAAAAACTACAAAAACTTTCTCAATTTATAATATTTTTTAATAAATAAATACCATGAGTTCTTGCTTTTTTATTTGAAAAAACGTGCTTATAAAATGAGAAAGCAAGTTTAAGTAATAGTGATTATCATTTAATATTGCGACTTAATTTAGATGACTGTTTTAGAGCCTCCTATGCGAAAAATTAAACCCTTAATTGTGATGATGGCAGTGGCGACAAGTGCTGCAATTGCGCATGCTGAACAACAAGATGCTCCATCGACTCAATCGAGCAATGGTAATGCAAAACAACTGAGTACGATTACAGTAGTCGCAAGTGCAGATGCATCAGCAGAGGGTTTAATGCCAGCATTTGCTGGTGGACAAGTGGCTTCTGGCGGTAAAGTTGGAATATTTGGTAATCAGAAAAATATAGATACGCCGTTTAATCTAACCAGCTATACCAATCAATATATTCAAGAGCGACAAGCAAAAAGTGTTGGGGATGTTTTAAAAGTGGATCCAAGTGTTCGTGTCGGACGTGGTTTTGGTAATTTCCAAGAAAATTATTATATTCGTGGCTTTAACTTGGGTTCAGACGACACAGCCTATAACGGTTTATATTCAATTTTACCACGTCAATATATTCCTGCGGAGCTGTTTGAACGTGTTGAGGTATTAAAAGGGGCATCCTCATTTTTAAATGGAGCCATGCCAAGTAATGGTGGGATTGGTGGTGCAATTAACTTATTGCCGAAACGTGCAAGTAACGAACCACTTAATCGTGTCACAGTAGGTACGGACTTTAATGGCGGTTATATTGCCAATGATATTTCTCGCCGTTTTGGTGAAGATCAACAATTCGGCGTACGAGTAAACACAGCATATCATGGCGGTGATACTGCTGTTGATAATGAAGAAGCATCTTTAGGCTTAGCTTCTATAGGTTTGGATTACCGTGGTGATCGTTTACGTCTTTCTGGCGATATGGGTTATGTGAATAATCGTTTAAAAGCGACTCGACCAAATGTGACTTTAGGCGCGGGTATTACCGAGATTCCGAAAGCAATTGATGGCTCAGATAACTTTGCACAAAAATGGACGTATTCAAATGAAGAGGATGTCTTCGGAAGTTATCGTGCTGAATATGATTTAGCAGATAATTTAACAGCTTATGCTGCTTATGGTTTTCGACATGGCGAAGAGCAAAACAGTTTAGCAAATATGACATTGACCAATCAGACAACAGGCGCGGGAACCATTTATCGATTTGACAATGCGCGTGTAGATATGGTCAATACTGGTGAAGTTGGTGTGCGTAGTAAAGTAAACACAGGTTCAATTGAACATAATTTAGTGCTATCTGCATCGGCATTTCAACAGAACACCCGCAATGCTTATGTGATGGACTATAAAAATACATTAGCCAACAATATCTATAATCCAATCCAGTATGATCAACCTGCTTATTCACAAAATGCGTTGTTTGGGAATAACTTAGATACACCTAAATTAACGACTCGGACGCGTTTAAGAAGTATTGCCATTGGCGATAACCTCAAAGCTTTAGATGATAAATTAACAGTCATGCTCGGTGGACGTTATCAAACCATCATGCAAGAAAACTATAATTATGGAACTTCAACTAAATCAGGTGAGTATGATGAAAGTAAGTTTACCCCTGCTTTGGGTCTAAGTTATAAAATCCTGCCTGAAGTTTCAGTTTATGCAAATTATATTGAATCTTTAGCTACAGGTTTGAGTAATACCAATTCAACGACGAAAGAAACCACAACACTCAAACCATTCGTTGCTAAACAAAAAGAAATTGGTGCCAAATATGAAAATGATCAGTTTGGTGCAAGCCTAAGTTTGTTTGATATCGATAAGCAGCGCGCAGTACTTGAAAACAGTGTTTTTAGTGATGCGGGTAAATATGTACATCGTGGTGTTGAACTCAATACTTTTGGTCAATTGACTGATTCTTTAAAAGTGTTAGGTGGTGCAACTTGGATTGATGCAAAGCAAAAAAATACAGGAAATGTTAACTACGATAATAAAAAGGAAGTGGGTGTTGCAGAATTTCAAGCAAATGTTGGTGCTGATTGGAAATTACCAACAGTTCAAGATGTGTCTTTAAATGCTCAAGTCACTTATACAGGTTCGACTTATGCAAGTTTAGACAACAAATTGAAAGTAGGTGATTGGACAACTTTAGATCTTGGTGCGACATATAAAACTCAGTTGGGGCAAACACCGACAACTTTTAATTTCCGCGTAAATAATGTCTTCGATAAAAATTATTGGTCATCAGTTGGTCTATTCGACAACATCAACAGTACTTCTAACACCAATAACGGCTACTTGGTTGCTGGGCAACCTCGTACATTCATGCTAAGTGCTGCATTTGATTTTTAAATACCATAAAAAAATGCCCCCAAATTTGGGGCATTTTTTATAACAGCATATTTTTATAAAATAGCTTTTAGACGTTGGATCACTTGCTCACATTGAGCAATATCTGCGACCAATGCCATACGAACATGACCTTCACCAGGATTGCCTTGTTCAGTATCACGAGACAAATAACGCCCCGGTAAAACTTTAATGTTGGCTTTTTCCATTAACATTTTGGCAAAGTTTTCATCATGATCGACTTTTAACCAATAATAGAAACCTGCATCGGGCTTTTGTAATGCTAAAAGATGACCGAGTTCATTTTGGAACAAATCAAATTTGGCACGATACAGTCTACGATTTTCTTCAACATGTGTTTCATCGTTCCAAGCAACAATTGAAGCCAATTGATGTTGGACTGGCATTGCAGCGCCGTGATAAGTACGAAATTTTAAATAAGGTTTAAGTAAGTTTGCATCCCCAGCAACAAAACCTGAGCGCATACCCGGTAGGTTTGAACGCTTAGACAGAGAATGGAACACGATACAATTTTTATAATCGTTACGACCTAATTCAGCACAGACTTCCAATAAACCGATCGGTGCTTCATCAAACCACAATTCTGAGTAACATTCATCAGACGCAATCACAAAGTCATATTGGTCAGAAAGTGCAATTAGCTTTTTAAATTGTGCTTTTGAAAGTACCGCACCAGTAGGATTTCCCGGCGTACAAACAAACAAAAGTGCAGTTTTTTCCCAAACTTCAGCAGGTACAGCATCAAAATCACCGAGGTAATTGTTATCTTCGGTACAGTTAACAAAGTATGGCTTGGCGCCAGCTAAAAGTGTTGCACCTTCATAAATCTGATAGAACGGATTAGGCATTACCACATAAGGTGCGTCATCACGATTAATCAAGACTTGTACAAAAGAGAAAATCCCTTCACGTGTACCTGTAACTGGAAGGACATGATCTTCGGCACTGATTGCATTCAGTTTAAAACGACGGGTTAGCCACTGAGCAATACTTTCACGAAGTTCTGGTAAACCTTTACTGTTTGGATAAGTTGAAAGGTGCTGAAAATTATCAATGATCGCTTGCTTCACAAACTCAGGAGCAGGATGCTTTGGTTCTCCAATTGAAAGTGGGATCAAAGGTAAATCTGCAGGTTTTACATCCTGAAAAAGCTGGCTTAACTTTTCAAATGGATAAGGATGTAATAAAGACAAACTAGAGTTCATGAAACAATTACCACGATAGAAAGTAAGATTAATGTTGCCCACAGATTTGATTGGATGCTTCATCTAATGCCGCTTTTAATTTTGCGGTAAAGACTTCAGCCTCAGCTTCAGTGAGGGGGGTGCCATCTTTTTTGGTGACAAAGAAAATATCTTCTGCTTTTTCACCCAGCGTGGCGATTCTAGCAGAATGTATGTCTAAACCTTGCATCATAAATAAACCACCAACGCGTGCAAGTAAGCCCGGTTGGTCGAGGGTAGAGATTTCTACCATATTTTGCTGCAAAGCTTCGTTAAGTGTTACATCCACGGTATTTTCAATATCGAAGTGGCGAAGTTGACGTGGAATACGACGTTGCATCAAACCCGGATATTTATCTGATTCGCTTAAGGCTTTAATTAACGCCTGTTTGACTGTTTCTTCACGTTCAGGATCGGTTAATAAGGTACCGAAACGATCCAAGACCACATAAGTATCTAAACTAAAGGCTTTGGTTGCAGTGATAATCCGTGCATCTTGGACATCCAGATTCATACGATCCAAAATTGCCACTGTGGTGGCAAACAGATTGGGTTGGTCTTGGGTATAAATAAAGATCTGTACAGCATCTTGTGCTGCTTTACGGTGCGCACGCATGAGCACCAATGGTGCAGGGTTGTCGCCGTGTTGCAAAATCGCGCGGGTATGCCATGCAATTTCATCTGCGGATTCTTTAAGGAAGTATTCGTCCCCAAGCTCTTGCCAAACCTTTTCAACTTGATCAAGTGGAAACTCATCTACCAAGACTTCGCTTGCAGAGAATTTGGTATCTTCAATCAGCATTTGATAATCAACAGGACGACCCAAACCAGAACGAATTACATCGCGCGCATGGGTATAGAGTTGACGCATCAAAGAAGAGCGCCATGTATTCCAAAGTTTTGGATTGGTGGCATTGATATCGGCAACCGTCAGCGTATAGAGATAATCTAAATGCTCCATATCACCAAGCTTTTCAGCAAACTCTTTCACCACATCTGGGTCAGAAATATCTTTTTTCTGTGCGGTCATCGACATCAGTAAATGGTTTTGGATGAGCCAAGCAACCAGATTACATTCGCGTTCGGTAAATCCATGCGCAAGACAGAATTCAATTGCATCTTCGGCGCCAAGTTCACTGTGATCTCCACCACGGCCTTTGGCAATATCATGGAATAATGCAGCAAGGAATACGATGTCACGACGGACTAAGCGTTGAAATACAGAACTGACAACAGGATAGTCTTTGGCAAAGCCGGGTTCTTTAAAACGATTTAAATTACGAATTAACAGTAAGGTATGTGCATCGACGGTATAAATATGGAACAAGTCATATTGCATCAGTCCCATGATTTGCCCAAATGCAGGGATATAATTTCCTAATACACCATAACGTTTCATTGCCACCATGGTTTCATATAAACGATATGGAGAGCGAATGATCGCCATGAATAATGCTTGATGGGTCGGATTATCACGAAATGCTTGATCAATGCGTTTTGCTGCTAAAGTCAAAAGACGTAATGTACGTGCACGAATACCCTCGATTTCAGGGCGATTCGCCAAGATATAAAAAATCTCTAAAATAGCGCTTGGATTTTCGGAAAAGGTTTTATGTTGTTGAACGGCAAGCTTGCCATCAACCAATTTAAAATGTTCGTTAATATTTTCGATTTTACGTTCATAGTCGGGTAAACGTGGGGTAATCACCGATTCATTGAAATAAGCCAATAACATTTCATTTAAGGTCGAAACCTGTTGCGCGGTACGATAATAACGCTTCATGAACTGTTCAATTGGATAATTTGGATGATGATCATCTTCTCGTGTATAGCCAAATTTAGCTGCAATATCACGTTGATAATCAAACAATAGGCGATTTTCATCACGTTTGGTTAAACGGTGTAAATGATGGCGAATTTCCCAAAGAAAGTTTTCAGCTTCTTCCAGAACGCCCAATTCAAATTCAGAAATAAAACCCAAATGAACCAAGTCGTAAATACGATTGACTCGGAAATGTCGTTTGGCAATCCAGCCAATTTGGTTAATGTCCCGAATACCGCCGGGTGCATTTTTAATATCGGGTTCTAAATTGCTTTCAGTATTGTTATGTTGTGCATAGCGTTGCGCTTGTTCATCCATCTTGGCATCAAAGAAAGTCTTGTCTGTCCAAGTTTGGGAAACGACACGACGAGGCCATCTTGCCAGATGTTGATTGCCAATAATTAATCGCGCTTCAATCAGCGAGGTTGCCACAGTGAGATCATTGGTGGCTTGTTCAAAACAACTTCGGATACTCCGTACACTGACACCCGGTTTAAAATTCCCCACATCCCAAAGTGTAGAAATAAATTGCGTCACTGTTTGTTCTTGTTCAGGAGAAAGATCTTCTTCTGAAAGAATCATGATGTCGACATCAGAATAGGGCAACATTTCGCGTCGCCCATAGCCACCAACAGCAAATAAACCGAGATCTGTTTGATCTAGCCCCGAATGCTTCCAGAGAAACATAAGGGCTTCATCTACCACATTTGAACGGGTACGGACAATTTCGCGTATTGTTGTACCATGATCATAGGCCTCATTTAACTGTTGCTCAACATCGCTACGCCATTGATTAATCGCTTTAATGTCATGTATATCAGTTACATATTCCAATAGAGGAGAGGTGTTGATCATGGATGTCTTGTCCGCAAATATATTGGCTAGTTGTTTAAATGAACAGTGACTTTTGCAGCCGTTTCTTGTGCAAGTTCACGTGCTTGGTCTGTTGTTTCAGCACGTGCTGTTGCCACGCCCATACGACGACGTTTAAATCCTTCAGGTTTACCGAACAGGCGTAAGTCTGTCGCAGGATTTTGCAAAGCAAGATTTAAGCCAGAGTATGAAAGATTCTTTGCATCCATACCTGCATAGATTACAGCACTTGCAGCAATACTATGTCGTTCAGTATTGACAGGTAAACCCAAAATCGCACGTGCATGTAATTCAAATTCGCTTTGGAATTGTGATGCAAGTGTGACTAAGCCTGTATCGTGTGGACGCGGTGATACTTCACTAAACCATACTTTATCACCTTTTACAAACAGTTCTACCCCAAAAATCCCACAGCCACCAAGTGCTACAGTGACTTTATTGGCAATGCGTTTGGCTTCATTTAAAGCTGCTTCTGTCATTGCTTGGGGCTGCCAACTTTCTACATAGTCGCCTGAATCTTGACGATGCCCAATTGGATCACAATAAGCGGTTTCAATTTCACCTGTTTCTGGATTTTTCGAACGTACAGTGAGTAAGGTGATTTCAAAATCAAAGTCAATTTGTGACTCAACGATGACCGTACCTTGATTTACCCGACCACCCGTTTGAGCATATTCCCAAGCCGCGTCTACTTCTGCATATTCTTTGACACGAGATTGCCCCTTACCAGAAGAAGACATTACAGGTTTAACAAAGTTCGGATAACCAATGTCATCACATGCAGAACGGAAGCTTTCTAAAGTATTGGCAAAACGGTAAGCGGAAGTCGGTAAACCAAGTTCTTCTGCCGCTAAGCGACGAATCCCTTCACGGTTCATGGTTAAATTCACCGCTTTTGCCGAAGGGATCACGGTTGCAATATTTTGTTGTTCGATTTCGACTAATACTTGAGTAGCAATCGCTTCAATTTCTGGAACAATAAGATTGGGTTTTACTTTTTCAATTAAAGCTTTTAATTCTGTTGCATCTGCCATGTTTAAGGCATAAGAGAAATGAGCAACTTGCATGGCAGGTGCGTTTTCGTAGCGGTCTGCCGCGTGAACTTCGACACCAAGTCGTTGTAATGAAATCACCACTTCTTTACCAAGCTCTCCTGAACCTAACAGTAAAACTTTAAATGCAGATGATTGAAGTGGGGTACCAATAGTAACGCTCATGCTATTCTTCCATGCTTGTCTTATGGACTGTTAGCATAGCAGAACTCAGGCGTGTGTTAAGGGCTGATTGACATAAAATAATGATATTGTCTAACAGATTTTTTTATAAAGTTTTTAGCTTATCGGTGGTTTGCCACTACAAATGAAGTGGCTTTGAATTTGCGCAAGAAACTGATTAAGAATTTTTAATTAATTCTTTTTACGAACCCACAGAATCAACGCAATGAGGCAGATCAATAATTCTACAAAAAATGACCAATGCAGAATAAAGTTTAACCACCACGGCTGATAACGTGAGCTGACTTCAAAAAACACATAGGGTTGATCAATAAACGGTGCAAAAAGCCAAACATCACCTACAAAAGTATCCAAGCCAATATGTAGTAGGGTAGCACCCGAAAAAAGACTGATCATCAGGGCAGGTTTAGCCGTGTATTTTGAATGGATGAAATAACATAAAGCGATTAGAAAGATTGGAATCCAAAATGAAAACCAATGTAAAAAATATTTATGGTGATGTACCGACCTATGATCGAATAAATAGAAATAGAATAGATCAATATCAGGAAAAACTGCACCAAGCATAATCAGCGTAAAAAAAGCTTTATTGGTGATTTTTGTCTGTTTAAATTTCTTGAGTAAAAGTTTAGCCAGTATATAGCCAGAAGGTAAGTGTGCGATAAACATATCAAGTTGCGTATTTTAAATATTATATTTGAAAGCAATCATACACAACTAATTAATTTACATAGTTTTTTATTGTAAATTGATTAGATAAAAGCATTTTAAATCCGAAAGACTTTAAATTTAAACGCTGATCTGATGATACATCAAAATATGCTCAAACAACAAAACTACAGATAGGTGTAGACCAAACCATAGGCCAATGCTGCTGTAAGTGTCGCTAAAACAATTCTTTTAAATTTAAAATATAATCCTGTGAGTACGATAAAGCCCACCAGCATCGCAAAACTTTTATTTGGGGTTTCAATCAATGGTGGGAGAGTGGCGACAATTAACATTGAACTGATTGCTGCAATTCCAATACTGCCTAATGCAATTTTTAACCATGTTGCACCACGAGTTTGTGTGTGTTGTTGGCTTTTTTGCAGCAGATAGAATGGACCAAAGCGTGAAGCAAAATTTGCAATACCGACCAATATCCCCACCAAGATAATCTGTAAATCCATTTTAAATACTCACTTCATCAGTTTGCTTTAAAACATAATGTTTAAATAATCCCGCTAAAATCCCAGATGCAATCCCAATAAAAATTGCAGCAGACATGTTGATAAAATAACAGGCCAATGCGGAAACCACTAAAGATACAGCAACCACAAAAGTATGTTTTTTCTCAAAAGCTGCCAGTAAGAAGCTTAAGAACAATGCAGGTAACAAGAAGTCTAAAGCGGCTTGTAAAAATTGCGGCAAGTCGCTGACTTGATCTGCAAATAAACCACCTAAAAATGAACCCAAGGCCCATGACATCCAGCTAAACAAGCTGAGTCCGAGCATCCAAGACTCTGACCATTCTTGACGACGTTGGGAAAGTTTAATCATTCCAGCCGCAAAAACTTCGTCGGTTAAACCCCATGCCCATACTGCGGTCTTTTTTAGGTTTAAACGGTCTTGAATCAGGTTTTGTAAGGCTGGCCCATAAAGTACGTGGCGAATATCCAGTGCAATGACTGTAAGTGCTGTCATCCAAATAGATGTACCACTGCCCAATAATGCAACCACAAGAAATTGGCTAGCACCAGCGTACATAGAGCAAGATAGAAATAAGGCTTCCCATGCACTAAAACCAAATTGGGTCGCGGATACACCAAAGGCAAAAGATACAGGCAGATAAGTAAAGATGATGGCTTGACTGTCTTTAGCGCCTTGCCAAAAGCCAGCAGTTTGGACTGAGGGATTGTGCTCTGACACAGGACACCTAAAACAAGAGTAAAACAAAAGGTAAAATCAAGATTGTGTATTCTACCCGAATTTACTAGCATAGTAGCGAAATGTTTATTTAGGCGTAACTTTATGTTCGCAAATCAGTCGAAATTATTATTGAGTATGACCTTGGTGTTAGGTGTTTTAGGTTTACAAGCATGTGGTAATTCATCTTCTGAACCTAAAGAAAAAGTTGAAATTAAAGCTGCGCCAAAACTAACCAATGATGCGACAACCTATGCCAATGAAGCATGGAAGCTGATCAATCAGGTGGAACCCTTTGTCTACCGTAAGCAATTGAATTTGATTGAAGACAATGTACGTAAACCTTTACGGAAATTAAGTACCGACTGGCGTATCAATGTCAAAATGACCGATTCGGTGACAGAAGGTAAATACGCGTTGTGTCGTAAAGCCATGACCAGTTTAGATACTTGGGCAAGATCGACATTGGAAAAAGATGGTGAAATGCAAAAAAATCAAGCGCAATATGAACGTGATAAAGCCCAGTGCAAAGATGCAATTGAAAATCCAAGTTTAGGCAATACCAAAGCAAATAATAATATTTTTTAAATGATTTTAGAAAAAATGGCGCAAATATGCGCCATTTTTTTATTGATACAGATCTAGGTTAAGTACGTTCGGTGTTACTTAAGGTTTTAATGGATTGGTCGATGCTGTTTTCACTGCTTTGTCTTTAGCAGCAGTTGATTTTGCAGCGGCGTCATTTTTTACTGCTTTGGTTGTTGCTTCAGCTTTTGCTTTGCTTGCAGCCGTTTCAGTTTTTAGCTTTGTCGCTGCTTCTTTCGGTTTTGCTTCAACAGCTTTGGTTGCAGCTACACTTTTGTCTTTTGCTTGAGTTGCATCAGCTTTGGCTTTTGTACTTGCAGCCGTCGCTTTTTGAGTCGCTTGAGCTGCAGGATTTGCCGCAACACATTTGCCGCCTTTATGGTTTGGGCCTGTACCACCAACCAATGTTGTACCTTTAGGGCATGCAAATGCAGAAGCGCTAAGTACAGTGAATAATCCCGCTGTGAGCAATATTGTGATTTTTTTCATTTATTTCAACTTTTATTGAGATGGCATTAGCGCCTAGCTAAAATATAATTGTATTTTTCACAAAGTAGAATAAATAATTTGTATATTTTATTTATAAAATGATTATATATTCCAGCCGTTTAAGGTGAATTTAATATTTGTCTAAAAGTAGAAAAGTGATATGTTAAATTAGAGTTGGCCGAGTGAGTGGGCGATAGAATGTAATTGATTGATATCTAATATTTCTATTTTTTTAAAGGCAATTTTTAAAACACCTTGTTGTTCGAGTAAATGTAATTCTTGGTTAATAGTTTGACGTGAGCATTTGAGCAGCAATGCCAATTGTTCTTGAGATAAATGAATGATGTTATTTTCAATACGGATATGATTGCCGTAGCCGTTTAAGATAAACATCAAACGCTGAGCCAATCGTTGTTGTATATGCTGGGTTTGAATTGAAATGAGTTCTAAAAAAGCAAAGCGAAGTTTTTGACTGGTTAATTGGGCGATATGGAACCAATATTGTGGATAGTCATTTAGAATTTTCTGAATCGCTTGGCTGGGTAAATGTAAAATTAAACATTTTCCAACAGCAATGGCATCATGCGAACGTGGTTGCTGATCCACCAAAGAAATTTCTCCAAACCACATAATCGGTTCTGCAATAGCAGCAACGGATTCATTTCCTTCAATATCAATATAGCCTAAGCGTACCCGACCATCTAAGACCGCATAGATACCATTAAATAGATCGCCAGATCTGAAAATCGCTTGGTCACGCTCAAATTTTTGATAATGGGCTTGTTGTTGAATCAATTGTTGAAAAGGAATAGGCAGTTGTGAATACCATAAATTCTTTGATAATAATTCAAGGTCCGTTGAATTCAGCACAATATATCCTTTTATGTATCATTGTTAATCTTTGCTTTGATTTTCAAATATATCTAACAGCATAGTCAGTAGGGTAGAAATTACATTAGATAAAATCAGTGGCGATAAGCGCAGAGTAGAACCATTTACAATCCTCCTTTAAGAGCAACAATTTAGCGTGAATATGACAGAGTCACTGGCCATAATGTATCAATAAATTTATTGTGAAAGCTGTTGTTATCTACTTCTTTGCAAATTTAAATGAAAAATCAATTCAACTTGTCAGCTAGACGACAACTTTTATCTTAGCGTTTTTATATAGTGAAATGAAGAGATTAACAAGGACGCTGAAAATGAACAGATTAGAACAACTTCTTAGCCAGTACGCAGCTTATCATTTAGACCATAAAAATGTATTTACGCATTTTATTGGTATTCCGATGATCGTATTTTCAATTATGTGTTTAACGGCTAGAGCAGGGGTGATGCTTTCGGGTTTTGAAATCACTTTGGCATTGATTCTACTGGTTTTAAGTGTGATTTATTATTTAAGTCTGGATAAATCATTCGGCTTTTTAATGTTGCTTATTTATGCAGTGGCCTATCCATTTGCCTATAAAATTGCCCAATTAGGCATGGGAACTTGGCTAAGTATCAGCATTGGTACCTTTGTTGTAGGATGGGTATTCCAATTTGTAGGGCATTTTTATGAAAAGAAAAAACCTGCATTTGTTGACGATTTAGTTGGTTTAGCGATTGGTCCATTATTTGTCTTGGCTGAATTTGTATTCTTGCTGGGTTTTCGTAAAGATCTACAAGAAAAAATGCTAGCAGAAGCCAGAAAGCAACGTACTGCAATGGATGAAAAATCATTACAGGCTTTACACGCGAAATAATCTGAAAGATAACCAATCCAAATCAAGATAAAACCCTTTAAGTCAGTAATTTAAACTGGCTTAAAGGGTATCGACTTCTATATTTTTGTTTATTTTAGAATAAGAATTCTTTGATAAATATCACTAAACCAAAGAAAAAAATGGCGCAACCAATATAAAATTTTATTTTTTTAATCAGTGTAGAGTTGAACATTGGCATCGTCATATGGTCTGTATAGTATTTCATTGGATTGCTTCTAAATAACGGCGATTTACTTCTTCCCAATTCACAACATTATAAAATGCCGCAATATATTCGGGACGACGGTTTTGGTATTTTAAATAATAAGCATGTTCCCAGACATCTAAAGCCAGAATCGGGATATTGCCATTCATCAGTGGTGAATCTTGATTGGCACTGCTTTCTACGATGACTTTCTTTTCAGGGGTTACGCTTAACCATGCCCAGCCACTACCAAATCGTGTCAGTGCTGCTTTGGTAAAGGCTTCTTTAAATTTTTCAAAACCACCAATATCTCTGTCAATTGCTTCAGCGATTTGTTTAATTGGCTCTCCACCGCCTTGAGGGCTCATTACTGTCCAGAATAAAGAGTGATTGGCATGACCACCGCCATTATTAATCACGCTATTTTTAAGATCAGTAGGAACTTCATTCACTTTTGAAACCAGTTCTTCAATTGACAACTTTTCCCATGCTGTGCCTTCAACTGTGGCATTGATATTATTGATATAGGTTTGATGGTGTTTGGTATGGTGGATTTCCATTGTTTTTGTATCAATATTAGGTTCAAGTGCATCGTATGCATAAGGCAGTTGTGGTAGAGAGTAAGCCATGAAGCAATCCTGTGGTGTTAAGTATAGTGATAATGCTAATAATTATCATTATTATATATGAGCATCAAAAGTGCAACCTACTTAACTTTATTATTGTGTAGCTGATTTCAAAATAGAGATGCTGAATTGAGGCAGGGTTTAGCGATAGACGTTTGGCGCGTTTTAAGATGTAAATAAATATCGTGTATATTTACTGGAATATTATAATTTTAAATGTTGATAATTTTTTATAAAAACCTGAATACGTATTTCATTAAAAAACAGGGCTGACCTTATAGAGATGAGATGAATGATCGAGATGGTCCACAAATTAATCAATAGATCGTTGAATCTGCACTTAGAAAACAAGTTTTAAATATTCGTCAGACATTTATAAACCAAACGGAAACCAGCGAAAGATTCTATGATGAAAAAAAACAGGTTGAAGAAGTCTTCAACCTGTCTCATTAAAGCATGAGATCCTTTTATACGTTAAAACGGAAGTGCAATACATCACCATCTTGAACGATATAAGTTTTACCTTCTAAACGCCATTTTCCTGCTTCTTTAGCACCGTTTTCACCGTTGTATTGGATGAAATCGTCATAAGCAATACATTCTGCACGAATAAAGCCTTTCTCAAAGTCAGTGTGAATTACACCCGCAGCTTGAGGTGCAGTTGCACCCACTTTTACAGTCCAAGCACGCACTTCTTGAACACCTGCTGTAAAGTAAGTTTGTAAGCCAAGTAAGCTATAACCTGCACGAATTACCACATTTAGACCTGGTTCTTCCATGCCTAATGCTTCAAGGAATTCAGCGCGATCTTCATCATCCAACAATGAAATTTCAGCTTCGATTTGGTTGCAAAGCGGAACAACGATTGCATTTTCCTCAGCAGCTAACTTTTTCACAGCTTCAAGATGTGGGTTGTTTTCAAAACCATCTTCTGCAACGTTTGCAATATACATGGTTGGTTTTAATGTCATTAAACCAAAACCACGCACAAGTTTACGTTCATCATCATCTAAATCAGCTGCACGAGCTGGCTTGCCTTCATCAAGTAAAGGTAGAATTTTTTCTAAAACTGCTTTTGTTGCAAGCGCTTCTTTATCACCGCTTTTAGCTGATTTTGCCAAACGGGTAACTGCTTTAGTTACGGTTTCCAAGTCAGCAAGTGCAAGTTCAGTATTAATCGTTGCAATATCATCTAATGGATCAATTTTACCATTTACATGAATTACGTTTTCATCTTCAAAACAACGTACAACGTGTGCAATTGCATCAGTTTCACGGATGTTTGCAAGGAATTGGTTACCCAAACCTTCGCCTTTAGATGCACCCGCAACTAAACCTGCAATATCTACAAATTCCATCGTAGTTGGAATAACACGTTGTGGTTTAACAATGGCTGTTAATTTGTCTAAACGTGGATCAGGTACAGGTACGATGCCTGTATTTGGTTCAATGGTACAGAATGGGAAGTTTTCCGCAGCAATAGCAGCTTTAGTCAATGCATTGAAAAGTGTAGATTTACCAACGTTCGGCAAGCCGACAATACCGCAATTAAAACCCATGAAATAACTCACAAAGTGTTATATAAAAATTGCGGATGATTTTACATGAAAGCCATGACAAAGTCAGGTCTGCGACCTATAAGTTTTAAAATCAGATCATCTCAAATATATCAAGTGCTACATATTTGCCTGAGATCAGCACTTTTATTGAACAAAATGAGCATTCTAGGGGAGTGACAATTGATTTAGCATAATTTTTATAAGTGGATCAATTAAGTAAAGTTACTATCCTTCGTCTAACGACGACATCCATGTCGCCCTACAGATGGGTAAGCCTTGTATCATTCAACAAGGCAAAAGCGAAATCTATTTTATTTATATTGATGCGAATTAAGTTAATTGGAAAAACTTAAATCTTCCGCTTATCCAACTGGCTTGCCAAACTGTCACCAAATGCTTGAACGATCATGACCAAAGCCACCAAGACCACAATCACAGCAAACATCATTTGCATATCAAAGCGTTGATAACCATAACGGTAAGCAATATCACCTAAGCCACCAGCACCAATTGCACCCGCAATTGCAGAGGAGTTAATCATGGTGACAATTGTAACTGTAAAACCTGCCACAATGCCGGGTAACGCTTCAGGTAAAAGCACATGCCAAACGATTTGCTTACGGTTACAGCCCATCGCTTGTGCTGCTTCAATTAGACCTTGATCAACTTCACGTAAGCTAACTTCTGCAATACGGGCAAAGAAAGGTGTCGCTGCTAAAGTTAATGGAACAACAGCTGCCCAGACTCCGTAACTGGTTCCGACAATCCATCGGGTTAAAGGAATCAGCGCCACCATTAAAATCAAAAAGGGAACCGATCGAGTAATATTAATCACCGTGCCCAATGCATGATTGATCTTTTTAGATGGATAAATCCCTTGTTCAGATGTATTGACCAAAATCACTGCCAAAGGTAAGCCAATCAAAAAAGCAACAAAGGCAGATACGCCAACCATCAGTAAGGTATCTATGGTTCCTGTCAGCAATAAATCAATGAGTTGGTCTTGCATAGCCAAGTACCTCTATTTGTGCAATTTTATGTTTTAACCTTTCTTGTAAATTATGCAGGTCTAAATGGGTTTGTTCAGTACCGACAATCAGCGTTCCAATCAAATGGTTTTGGATATTGTCGATATGACTTTGATATAAATGTACCGATTTTTCAAAAACCTGAAAAAGTTCAACTAAATCAGGTGAGTTTTTTGGATCGGTTTCATAACGTAGTTTTAAAATGCTATGGGTTGAATCTTGTTGCAACGCTGTATGCACTGGAAAGGGCAAATCGAGTTGTTCTAGGTTTAACAATTCTTGTGTGATTTTCTGCTGAGGCTGTGAAAACACGGACCAGACTTGTCCTGACTCAACGATTTCACCATGTTCAATTACCACCACTTGATCGCAAATTTCACGAATCACTTGCATCTCATGGGTAATTAAAACAATGGTAATCCCCAATTCTCGATTGATTTTTTTCAGCAAGGATAACACCACTGAGGTACTTTCAGGATCAAGTGCAGACGTTGCTTCATCACACAATAATATTTCTGGATGATGCACCAGCGCACGAGCAATACCAACACGTTGCTTTTGACCACCAGACAGCTGTGAAGGGTAGTTATGCGCTTTATTTCCCAATCCGACCAGTTCTAAAACATCGTTGACACGTGTTTCAATTTCAGCTTTATCGACATGGGCAATTTTTAAGGGCAAAGCCACATTGTCCCAAACTGTTTTGGCAGACATTAAATTAAAATGCTGAAAAATCATCCCAATTCTTTGACGTGTTTGAATCAACTCAGCATGACTGAGTTCAGCCAAATTCTGTTGATGAATATGAATACTGCCTTCAGAAATACCTTCTAAACCATTTAAGGTTCGGATTAGGGAAGATTTACCTGCACCACTTTTACCGATGATGCCGAAAATCTTGCCTTGAGGGATATCTAAGTTGATATTTTTTAATGCATGGATCTGTTGATCTTGCCCATCATAGTATTTATTCAAATCACGAATTTTGATATGAGGGACTGAAAAATCAACATGCGAACCGAAACTCACCATTTCTATTCTCCTTATTTCCAGCCTGCAAACCACATATCTTTGCCGAAATCTTTATCTAAAATATCTCGAACTTGCTGTGAGTTTTGGAAAGCTTGAATAAATTTCTCTAACTTTTGATTTTTGTCTTGATAATCAGTACGTGTCACAAAAAGAATGGCGTACTTTTTATCAACGGGATCTAAAAACAGGGCACTATGCGGATCGGCTTTTTTTGCCATATTTAAGTAATGCGGAAAACCAAAAATCAGATCTGCATCATCATAAGCTAAAGCTGTTTGTGGACCTTCAACTTCTAAAAACTTCAACTGTTTTGGGTTTGAAACAATATCTTGAAGTGTGGAAAGTTCATTGTTGATGTCTTTGATTTGAATTAACCCCGCACGGTGTAGCAAGATCAAAGCACGCGCAGAGTTGACGGGGTCACTCGGGATGACAACACGAGCATTTTGAGGTAAGGCCGCTAAGGATTTATATTGTTTTGAATATAAACCGACATGACTGCCGCTACCTGTACCAAAAGCATGCAAATCGTAATTGGTTTGTTTAATGGCATTCTTTAAAAAAACACTTTGTTGGAAAAAGTTAGCGTCAATGTCACGGTTTTGTACCGCAACATTGGGTGCTTGCCAATCTGAAAATTCGACCAGTTTGACATGGATACCATCTTTCTCTACCTCTTTGGCAACCGTTTGTAGTAATTCGGCATAAGGTGGGCTAATGCCAATCGTGAGTACATTATCCTTTTGTTGATTTTGTACATAACGATAGGCAAAAAGTCCTAATAATACGATGACAACAGCAAGACCAATCAGCATATTCTTGTTTTTGAGTTTGGAAACTTGGGACATGAGTTATTCCTTATTTCCAACCTGGGAACCATAAATTTTCACCAATATCATCATTTAAAGCCTGTTTGACCTTGTCTGAAGTTTGGTAAATTTTTACAAATTCTTTTAACTGTTTGGCTTTTTCTGGGTGCTTTTGCTCATAGTCATCTTTTACAACAAACAAGATGGCATAACGTGTATTGGTATTATCATCGAGTAATAATGCTTTGTTTGGATCAATGGTTTTTGCAAGACGTAAATAAAGCGGGTAGCTAAATACTAAATCAGCATCATCTACAGCACGTGCAGTTTGAGGTCCTTCAACTTCAATAAATTTAAAGTTTTTAGGGTTTGATGTAATGTCTTGTAAGTTCGATAAATGGTTATTCGGATCTTTCAAGGTGATGAGTTTAGCCTGTTGTAAAAGTAACAGTGCACGACCTTGGTTGACTGGGTCATTTGGAATCACCACACGTGCATTTTCAGGTACCGCCGCTAAAGAATCATATTTTTTAGAATACAAACCCACATGAGTTGCAACACCTGTGGCAATCGGTTTCAGTTTAAAATCAGTTTCTTTTAACGCATTGCTTAAAAATGGTTGGTGTTGGAAATAGTTTGCATCAATATCACCATGATTCAGTGTGATATTCGGTGTATTCCAATCTGAAAATTCCACCAGTTTAATATGAATCTCTTGTTTCTTAGCTTCCTCTGCTGCAACTTGTAAAGGCTTGGCAAAGGGTGGGCTAATACCAATGGTGATTTCTTCTGAACCGGCTTTTTTATGTTGGTTCCAATAAAAAAGTCCTGCAATCACGGCAATAATGATCACGCCAAGCAAAATAAATTTATTCTTGGAGCCTGATTTTTTGGATGGCTTACCATTTGCAGGTGAGTTTATTTGAGTCATGTGACACCCCTTAAAGTGAAATTATTCAATTCATCATGTTTGCTGATTAGGATATTTAGGCAGTTTGCTTTTGCTGATCTGCCGTTTCGATGCTGTTGTTATGATTTGAGTTTTGACATCG
The DNA here is from genome assembly GCA_023539305.1 of Ilex asprella. Lineage (NCBI taxonomy): Eukaryota > Viridiplantae > Streptophyta > Magnoliopsida > Aquifoliales > Aquifoliaceae > Ilex > Ilex asprella. Next base: position 73,640 of record JAHQCQ010033534.1, read on the forward strand.
AAAATCAGCAGCAGGGTGTTGTTGGGTTAAATGATCACCCTGTTTAAAGATTTTGTTGCGTAAAGAACCATTTTCATATTTGGTTTTAAATCTGCCACGTTGTTGCAGTTCAGGAATAACAAAATGAATAAAGTCATGATGTGATTCAGGCGCAACAGTACGAGTCAGGTTAAAACCATCGATACCTGTTTCATCAATCAACTGAATTAATTTTTCAGCAATTGTTTCTCCACTTCCAACAATCAGTGGATAACGACCACCGAGTTGATGCTGTGCTTTAAGATCGTTAGGTGTGATCTGGTTTTCCTTAAATTTATTATTGACTGAAGCAATACTGTTGGTTTGTTGATATGGGATGGCTTCATCATCAGCATATTTGGATAGGTCGATACCGACTGAACTTGAGAAATGTGCTAAACCAGCTTCAGGACTTGCATAGCGGGCATATTCAGCTAATTTCTCTTGAGCTAACTCATCTGTTTCTGCTGTAACCACTGTGATTCCCACAAAGATTTTAATATCTTCTGGATTACGGCCTTGCTGTACAGCCAATTCTCGAATCTTATCCACTTGTTGTTTGATTTTTGCAGGTTGGTCCCCTCCAATAAATACACATTCCGCATGACGTGTGGAGAATGCTAAACCGCGTGGTGAAGCACCTGCTTGAAAGAGCACAGGAGTACGCTGTGGTGAAGGTGAGACTTGGAAAACACCTTGGCTTTGATAAAAGCGCCCTTGATGGTTAATTTGATGAACTTTTTTCGGGTCAGTAAAAATACGCTTTTGCTTATCTTTTTGTACTGCATCATTTTCCCAAGAACCTTCCCAAAACTTATAGCAAAGCTCTAAAAATTCTTCAGCTTGTTCATAACGTAAGTCATGGTCTTTTAGACCTTTTTGCCCAATCAAGCGTTCAGCACTGTCCAAATACCCCGTCACAATATTCCAGCCAATCCGACCTTGTGTCAGATGATCTAAACTCGCGAAGCGCCGTGCGAATTGGTACGGTGTTTCATAACTTAGGTTTACGGTCACGCCAAAACCTAGATTTTGGGTTACCGCTGCCATTGCTGAAATCAAGGTAGATGGGTCATGACTCGGCAGTTGAATGGACTCTTTTAAGGTTAAATCTATACCATTCTGATAAACATCATAAACACCGGTAATGTCTGCGATAAACAACCCATCAAATAGACCTTGCTCCAAGGTCTTAGCGAGATCAGTCCAGTAATTGAGCTCATTAAAACGATGAGATTCATCACGTGGATGGGTCCATAAGCCGTGATTGATATGACCGACACTGTTCATATCAAAAGCATTGAGTAAGATTTGTTTTTTTTGTGTTGCATGTTGAGATGTATTTGTCATTACAATGTCCCTCTGCGTGGTGGAAGGATGTTGTTTAATACATAGTTTCCAATAAAATAATATTTCCAGCGTGATGCATCATGCAGTGTATGTACCCGTACATTGCGCCAATGTCGATCTAAACCATCGGCACGTTGACTACCACGACTTCCAGCCAACTCAATCAATTTTGAAGATGCTTTTAATGCTGTTTCTGTGCTGTGTGCACGTACTTTAGCTACATCTAGTGAGGCTTTGGCAATATTTTCAACTGTAGGTTGTGGTTTTGCTGCATCAATAGATTGAGCAGCTTGTTTTAATAAAACCTCACTTGCTCTTACATCCGCAGCAACACGGCCTAATTCATAAATGGTCAGTGGATCTTGGTCTGCACGTTCTACATTGGCATCAATCCATGCGCGTGCTTTTTTAACCCGTTCTATTGTTTCTTCAAAAGCTGCACGAGCAATGCCTGTTTCAATCGCAGCATGCATAATTTGTGCAAATGGCCCAACGAGGGTGGGTTCAGAAAATGCAGTGTCAAAACGAATGACGTATTCAGATTCAACAAAAACTTGATTGAATTTAACGGTGCCACTGCCTGTGGTTTTTTGTCCAAAGCCTGACCAATCATTGATACGTTGTAAGCCTTGTGCATCGGCAGAAATAAAAGCTAAATATTCACGTTCTTCAGCATCACGGACTAATGTCGGAATACGATGGGCAAATAGACTGCCCGTGCAATAGAACTTTTCCCCATTGACCACATAACCATGTTCAGTTTGACTAATTTGGGTATGCTTTTGTGCAGCAGTCTTGGTCTTAAATTCAGCGAGCGCATTGCCAAAACGAGCGCCTTGAAGTACTTCGCTATAGAGTTTTTTCTTTTGCTGCTCGGTGCCTGTATTACGTAATACTTCAAGTGCATAAAAATGGTTTTGAGGGATTTGACCAATAGAGCCATCAACGCCACTGAATAATGCAATTATTTTAGCGACAGTATGGCTAGAGACCTCCGCACCACCATACTGACGTGGTACTGTGATCGCCCATAACCCTGATTGACTAAAAGCTTCAACCTCATCAAAAGGTAAAATTCTTTCAGCATCACGGAGTACCGCATTCTCTTTAAATTGCTGACTCAACTGTTGCGCGATTTCTAAAGCTTCTTGATCATTTTGAATAATATGTGCTTGTGCAAAGGGATGATTGTGTACATCCAATGTTTTATTGATATCTTGATAAGTTGTCATAATATTTCCCTGATGAGTAACAAAGTCGTTTAACTTTAAATCCACGCATGGCGCTGATTTTGCGTACCATTTAAGTAATAGTTTCCAATGGCATGAAGTTTCCAACGCACAGGGTCATGTAAGGTATGCACACGAGCATTACGCCAGTGTTGATCGAGATTATGAGTTTCTAGACTTGAACGACTACCACCCAATTCAAGTAGTTTTTCAGAAATAAGTAGTGCTGCATCATTGGCATACACTTTTGCCTCAGCAACGATAATGGAGGCTTTACTGGCTTGTTCAGGACTGACGATGTCTTGTGAATCTAACTGATCTAAATATTCTGCGGCTTCATCCAGCAATAAAATCGATGCATCGAGTAAGATATTGAGCTTACCGACTTCTTGTAGGGTATACGCTTCAAAACTGGCTTTATCCACATTGGCATCAATGATTGGGCGCGCTTTATGGATTGCAGATAAAGTATCTGCAAAGGCAGCTTCTGCAATACCCACATCAATCGCAACCTGAATCAGTTGTGAGTACGCACCACGATATTTTGACGCATCGGCAAGTGGTTTTTCATCCATAATAAGATCTGGGTGAACCACAACATTCTTTAAACGCACTGTGCCACTTGCCGTTGTACGTTGTCCAAAGCCATCCCAATCATCAACAATTTCAACACCGTCAGCTTTTGCATCAATAATTGTTAAAACAATATGACCATTTGGGTGAATTGCGCGTATCGCCAACCAATCGGCAAAATATGAACCCGTTGAATAAAACTTCTCACCATTTAAAAGGTATTGACCATTGATCTGTTCTAAACGTGTTTCAATGGTTCGGGTATCTTTGGTATTGCGTTCTGGGCCACCATTAGAAAGCCGTTTACCATTTAAAATTTCAGTATAAATAAACTGTTTTTGCTGTTCATTGGCAATATGCTCAATGGCATTTAACAGTCCAAATTGATTTTGAGGAATCTGTCCGACACTGGCATCTGCCTTGGATAAAATACGGAAAACATGCGCAAGGGTTTTATTTGAAACTTGAGCACCACCATATTTTTTGGCAATGCGAATTCCGCCTAATCCTTTGAGACTTAATTCTTGTATGACATCAACAGGTAAAATTCGTTGTTGATCACGTATATTTCGTTCTACCAAAGCAAAATCAGCAACTTGGTAAGCTGCATTTATTGCTTGTTGATCGTTTTGGATCACAAAGGCTGAGGTAGAAGAATTCAAACTAGACATATTGGCACCTTTCAATAGATACCAAAACGCTAAGCAATATTGCGGTAAAAATTAAACGAACTATTGTGCTTAACTTATCTAAAATTATTGTTAGGATAAAAATCGCAAAGTTTTTTAATATTGAATATATGTTAAATAATTGAAATTTATAACTTGTTTTGAATTCCTCTGGTCGAGCCCTTAGTCTGAAGCAGCTTTGTTATTCCTATCACGAATAAAGAATAAAGAAACTGATATAACCATAGAATAAGCATTGGGTCATATGACGAGCGATTGAAGTAAAAAGTACATTGTAATTCAAGCGATGAATGTCTAAAGTACACAAGATTACTCAGGATTAATCTTAACTTTTAGATTTATCTAAGCTTTTAATTAAAAAAAATAATTTGGAGATTACATGCGTACGTTGTACCAATTCCCACTCTCGCATTACTGTGAAAAAGCCCGTTGGTTGCTTGATCATAAAGAATTGGATTTTGTTGCGCAGAATTTAATCCCAGGTGTCCATCGTGCATTTGCACAACTTAAAACAGGGCAAAACAAGTTGCCTATTTTAAAAGATGGAGAACGCTTTATTGCGGGGTCGACTCAAATCGCATTGTATTTAGATGATGTTTATCCTGAACATCGACTGCTTCGTACCGATCACACGCTTCGTGAAAAAACCTTAGAAATTGATTTGATTGCCAATGAGTTAGGTATTCATGTACGTCGTTGGGGATTGGCACATGCTTTAGCAGAAGGCGATGAACCGCTAGAAATTATGATTGGTGAAAAAGGTTATTTACGTCAATTTGAAAAAATTTCAAAGCCTATTCTAAAAACCATGGTTTCAAAAAGTTATCAATTGGACAAAGAGAAAGTCGAAGAATCTAAATACAATTTAGAGCTGACTATCGACAGTTTAAATAAGATTTTGATTGATAATGGTTGCCGTTATTTTGTTGGCGATCGCCTTGGTTTGGCAGATATCTCGGTATGTTCAATCCTTGCACCGTTATTAGAATTACCTGCGACACCTTGGGAAAAGGAATATGCAGAGAATATTTCTCAAGAATTTACCGAATTTAGCCAACATTTGTTAGAACTGCCTTTAGGGCAATACGTGAAAAGAATTTACGCTACTGAGCGCAATGCACGTGTAGATTGGCGAGGAATGTAAGATTTCAAAGCAAGAAACTCTCCAATTTACTGAAAAATTAAGTATCATAGTGTGGAATTGGAGATTTTTTAATGCAGAAGTTCGTAATTTTAGGTGCGATAAGCACTGTTTTATTGATGGCGGGTTGTACTGAGAAAAAGCCTGCAACTCCTGAAGAAATTTGGAAAGGTTACTGTACCAGTATTGGTAATGCTGCACGTTCTATTACTTTAGATCGTCAAAATGGGATTACCAAGAAAGAAGCAATTGAGTATGCAAATAAAGTCACTGATCCAACAACTAAGGGTTTTGTACTCGAGTATTTAGAGAAAGTCTATACATTATCAGATGCAGAACTAAAAGCGGATAAAGATGCAGTTCAAGCAAAGTTTAAGAACGAAGCATTTGAACAATGTCTAAATACACCGCATGATCCGAAAAAAATGCCAGATTATAAACCGTTCTAAGGAGCGGTTTTTTTTATGGCTTAAAGCACAACAGCAGGCGATATACCTGATCAGCAGACAATGAAAGAATACGATTTGTGTAAATTAGAAATCCGAATCGTGAATGGTCAAGACTTGCACACTTTTGAGTGTCCATCCCTTTAAATCGTTTAGGTGTATTTTTGCATAAAGATCACCATAACATAGTCTTTTTTATGTTGAGTTATCGAAAAAATATAAGTAATCGTCAAACCTCGTCACAAAAAATGATTAGCATAAAAATTGAAAAGCATATATACACTATAGAAATAGAAAATAAAAAGTAGCATAGGAGTGAGACAATGGAAGTAGTTGCTTATTTACATAATGCAGATTTGCTCTTAGAAGATGACAATGGTGTCGCTGTGATTAGCGGAAGTCATTATGTACTGAGTTTAGGTGATCAAGTTTTTTTTCAAGAAGTCATTGATGAACGAGCAAAGTTATATCAAGTGAAAATTTCATTTGCGTGTACTGAACATTCAATGTTTCATGAAGATGAAGTGCAAATGAAATTTGAAGGTTGTCGTACAGAATTCCAAAAGTATGTAGACAGTACGACAGTCCACTAAGGTGGAATGTACTTTGTTCTAAAAAAAAGGCAACATATGTTGCTTTTTTTATGGCTGAAACAGTCTAAAGGCAAAGTAAACATAACTTCAATCTTATTAAAGTGAAGTTCATGTTTTACAAAGATAATATTTTTAGAGCTTTTTCAAATTAATTTGAGAAATAATTTACATAAACGTCTGATGAAAGCGTACTGTGTAGATCTGTAGTTAAATGAAGCGAAAAGTGATGAGTATTTATTTATAAAATAATGGTCATCACGAATTAATACGCTCATTGCATTAACTTTTGGCTTGATTTTTAGTAAAATTTGACAGTCCATATTGCCTGTGAAGCTTTAATAAGCAGGAATTCACAGGTAAATTTTTAAAAAGAGGAATTACACCGTGCTAGAAGCTTACCGCCAACACGTTGCAGAACGTGCCGCACTCGGAGTCCCACCGAAGCCACTTGACGATGCTCAAACTGCTGACTTGGTTGAATTACTAAAAAATCCACCAGCGGGTGAAGAAGCATTTTTAGTAGATTTGCTTGAAAACCGTGTTCCAGCAGGTGTTGACCAAGCTGCATATGTAAAAGCTGCTTTCTTGACTGCTGTAGCTAAAGGTGAAGCGACTTCTCCATTGGTTTCTAAAGAGCGTGCGGTTTACTTACTAGGTACTATGCTTGGTGGTTATAACGTAGCACCTTTGGTTGAATTGCTTGATGATGCTGCACTTTCAAGCTTAGCTGCTGAAGCATTGAAAAAAACGCTTCTTGTATTTGATGCGTTCCATGACGTTGCTGAAAAAGCCAAAGCGGGTAATGCAAATGCACAAGCCGTTATGCAATCTTGGGCTGATGCTGAATGGTTTACTAGCCGTAAAGATGTTCCAGAAGAAATCAAACTTACTGTTTTCAAAGTAACTGGCGAAACAAATACTGATGATTTGTCTCCTGCACAAGATGCTTGGAGCCGCCCAGATATCCCATTGCATGCAAATGCAATGCTTAAAAACGTACGTGATGGTATCAACCCAGAAGTTCCTGGTGAAGTTGGTCCATTAAACCAAATCAAAGAACTCATCGCAAAAGGCAACCAAGTTGCTTATGTTGGTGACGTTGTTGGTACGGGTTCTTCTCGTAAATCTGCGACTAACTCAGTGCTTTGGTTCTTTGGTGATGACATTGCTCACATCCCGAACAAAAAAGACGGTGGTTACTGCTTAGGTTCTAAAATCGCTCCAATTTTCTTCAACACAATGGAAGATGCTGGTGCATTACCTGTAGAGATTGATGTTGCTAACATGAACATGGGCGATGAAATCGTTCTTAAAATTGATCATGCTGCAGCAAAAGTCACTGCTTTTAAAGCAGGCGAGCAAATCGCTGAATCTGAGTTGAAAACGCCTGTTCTTCTTGACGAAGTTCGTGCGGGTGGTCGTATCAACTTAATCGTTGGTCGTGGTTTGACAACTAAAGCGCGTGAAGCTTTAGGTCTTCCAGCATCTACTTTATTCCGTGTTCCAGTTCAACCTGAAAACACTGGTAAAGGCTTTACTCAAGCTCAGAAAATGGTTGGTCGTGCTTGTGGTCTTCCAGAAGGTCAAGGCGTTCGTCCAGGTACTTACTGTGAACCGAAAATGACGACTGTTGGTTCGCAAGATACGACTGGTCCGATGACTCGTGATGAATTGAAAGACTTAGCTTGCTTAGGTTTCTCTGCTGATCTTGTGATGCAATCTTTCTGTCACACAGCTGCATATCCAAAACCAGTTGACGTTCAAATGCAACATACGCTTCCTGATTTCATCATGAACCGTGGTGGTGTTTCATTACGTCCAGGTGACGGTATTATTCACTCTTGGTTAAACCGTATGCTTCTTCCAGATACAGTTGGTACTGGTGGTGATTCACATACACGTTTCCCAATCGGTATTTCATTCCCAGCGGGTTCTGGTCTTGTCGCGTTTGCTGCTGCAACTGGTGTTATGCCGTTGGATATGCCTGAGTCTGTACTTGTTAAGTTCAAAGGTAAAATGCAGCCTGGTATCACGCTACGTGACCTTGTACATGCAATTCCTTACTACGCGATTCAAGCGGGTGACTTAACTGTAGAGAAAAAAGGTAAGAAAAACATTTTCTCTGGTCGTATCTTAGAAATCGACTTAACAGAAATGGAAACTGACTTAACTGTAGAGCAAGCATTCGAACTTTCTGATGCTTCTGCTGAACGTTCTGCTGCTGGTTGTTCAATCACACTTTCTGAAACGAAAGTTGCTGAATACTTGAACTCTAACATCACAATGTTGAAGTGGATGATTTCTCAAGGTTATGGCGATGCACGTACTATGGCTCGCCGTGTTGAGAACATGGAAAAATGGTTAGCGAATCCATCACTTCTTCAAGCTGATGCTGATGCTGAATACACTAAAGTGTATGAAATTGATCTTGCTGACATTAAAGAACCAGTTCTTTGCTGCCCGAATGATCCAGATGACGCTAAACTTCTTTCTGACGTTCAAGGCGTTAAAATCGATGAAGTGTTCGTTGGTTCTTGTATGACGAACATTGGTCACTTCCGTGCAGCTGGTAAATTACTTGATAAAGTACCAGGTGGTTCATTGTCTACTCGTTTATGGTTGGCTCCACCAACACGTATGGACGAGCATCAATTGATGGAAGAAGGTTTCTATAACATTTATGGTAAAGCTGGCGCGCGTACTGAAATGCCAGGTTGTTCATTATGTATGGGTAACCAAGCACGTGTAGCTCCGAACACAACTTGTGTATCGACTTCTACACGTAACTTCCCGAACCGTTTAGGTCAAGGCGCAAATGTTTACTTAGCTTCTGCTGAGCTTGCATCTGTTGCTGCGGTACTTGGTAAATTACCTTCTCCAGAAGAGTATCAACAATATGCTGCTCAAATCGACAGCATGTCTGCTGACATCTATCAATACTTGAACTTCGACAAGATGGGCGAGTATACAGATGCTGCTAAAGACATCGATACTAAGAAAATTGCTGCTGCTCAATTAAGCTAATTTATTGAAAAATAGATTAAATTGAGTTAAAACTAAGGGCTGATTATTCAGCCCTTAGTTTTATGTATAAAAAAGCTTATATGTGCTATTTACTTAAATATAATGGCTAAAATGATATTCGAATGGTTTATATAATAGGGTAAAGGAATTGCATCAATTTTATATAAACTGGTGAGAAACGGCTCAAGTACATGATTTTGTTGTCTTAAATAAAGAAACATATGCATATGAAGATCATATGCAACTGGTTAATCAAGTACCTTATGATGTATCTATACATGATGATCTAATTATGTTTTTTTACAACAGATACCAACTTATAATCCATCTAAAAAGATTAGACATACTGGTTTAAATTACTATGGTATAACGATTATTGATTCTGAAGGGGCCTTAGTCGCATATAACATAATCAGCAGTATTGTAAATGTTATAAAACTATCTCCGAAATTTCTAAAATTTAGTAAAGGATATACTTATAAATTTGATGAAGGGCAAGAAAAATTAATATTTCAGAAATATAATGTGGTCGACGACCAGTTTGACCAACTGAAAGGATGCATTAAACAAGTCATTGATTCAAATGGGCAATTGTATATTGCTCATTTAGGAATTTAGTACAGATATTTTTTGATAAAAATAAAAAATTGTTAACTATACATTTTTATAACATCAGTCATCATATTCTTAAAATCTAAAATAACGACATAATGATTGATGCTCGACGGATCAAAATCAGTGTTTACAGAATCAAATAATGTATTTGTTAATGGAGTGATATTTAAATCATCGATAAGACAAGATGAGTCTAAATTAAAATACTCAATATAATAATTAACTTTTATTTTTGCATATTCTGAGTATTTAAAACCAGATAGAATGAGTTCTTGATCATCATTGCTTATATTTTTTGAACACATGGTAAATAATAATGCCATACAGAAGTAGTCAAATTCATCTTTATCAAACACTAAAATATTTAAATCGATAAAATAGTTTTTAAGCATACTTTGAATCAAGGCAAATGAACTTGCTAAATCCGCAGATAAATTTTGGATAATATTAGAATAAGGCATCATTTTTTTAAGTTTTAGTGAATCAATGGGTATTGTATTGCAAAACCATTGTTTTGTAAAACAATACTTATGGTGCAGAATATATTGCATTGCAATACGTCTAAGATACTTTGTTAAGCTAATATCAAAGAATGAATATAGGTCATGCAATACGTTATTTGAGAAAACGGAAAGGCTGGACTCAGCAGCAATTAGCCGATTTTTCTAATACTTCAAAAAGTAATATTTCCAATCTTGAGAACGGCAATCAAGGGTACAGTCCTGCAATACTCCAATACCTTGCTGAAGCATTTAATTGCACTGTAGCGCAATTGTTTTTATTGGCAGAAAGCTTAGATGATGATGAAAACATTGCTGAGAACTGGGATCAGATGCCCATAGATGCACTATTTATACAACTGCCTAAAGATATTCAAGATAATTTAAAACAGCTTATATATAGCTTGATTAAAAATAAGTCCTAATTCTATATCTCCATATTTATTAATATTCTACGATTGATCTTAATTTTCTATTTATTTCATTATGCATAATGATTTTAAGCAATTTAATCTAACTTGATATAATTGAAATCATCTCGTATGTGTCTTTGAAATTTATCACTTTTATATTCTCACTGTGTTTTAAAATAATAATACTCATTTAACTTATAGATAAAATGATCAGACAATAAAAAGCCCCTTATTCAGGGGCTAGTCGTATAGATCACTCTATACTTATATAAGGCTCATCTCATACTGGTTGTATTAAAACACAAAATGAGATATTCAGCCATAAAAAAGATGAGCCGTAGCTCATCTTTTTTTACACAAGAAAATTAATGTGCATTTGCTACAGCAGGAGCAGCAGCGGCTGTAGCATCATTTGCAGCTTTACGAGTAGGTGTGTAGTTTAAACCTAAAGTCGAGCTGGTATATGTACGCACTTGATCAAGCAGAGCAGGGTTGGTATTTAAATCCTGTTGATAAGACTTCACAATCTCATGCAATTTTGGATTCCATTTACCTTTCACTTGCTCAGGGAACGCTTTTTCCATCAAGCTCAACATAATGTATGGAGAAGTTGATGCACCTGGTGAAGCACCAAGAAGGCCTGTGATTGAACCATCTTTAGAGGTGAAGATCTCTGTACCGAATTGAAGTGTTGCAGGTTTACCCGGTGCTTTTTTGATAATTTGAACACGTTGGCCAGCTTGGCTTAAAGTCCAGTCTTCAATTTTTGCATCTGGATAATATTTTTTCAATTCATTGAACTGATCTTGCTTAGACATCGCCACTTGGCTGACTAAATATTTCACCAAGTCCAGATTTTCCATACCAATGGTTGCCATCGGAATCACATTGTTTTTGTTGGTCGCATCAATCAAATCAAACTGAGAACCATTTTTTAGGAACTTGTTTGAATAGGTTGCGAATGGACCAAACAATACATACTTTTTACCATCAACATAACGAGTATCAATGTGTGGTACAGACATTGGAGGTGCACCTAATTCAGGCTTACCATAGACTTTTGCAGTATGTTGTGATGTAACAGCTGGATTGTCTGTCATCAAGAAAATACCACCGATCGGGAAGCCAGCATATTGCTTAGTTTCTTCCAGACCTGTCATTTGCAATAATCTAATCGCAGCACCACCCGCACCAATAAACACATGGCGAGTTTTAACATGGCTGGTTGTGTTGGTTTTTAGATTTTTAAACGATACAGTCCAAGTTTTGTCTGCATTTTGACTAATACCTGTTACTTCAGATGAAGTTTCAAGTTTGAATTTAGGCTGTTTTTTCAAATGATCAATTAATTGAGTCGTAATTGAACCATAATTTACATCAGAACCTACGTCCATACGTGTTGCAGCAACTTTTTGGTTTGCATCACGGCCTTGCATAACTAAAGGCGCCCATTGCTTAATTTCAGCAGGATTTTCAGTATATTTTAATCCTTCGAACATTGGGCTTTGGCTCATCGCTTCATAACGTTTTTTCATGTAGTTCACGCTATCGCCCCAAACAAAGGCAATATGTGGTACAGGATTAATAAAGCTGTTTGGTTGACCTAACACGCCATTTTTGACCTGATAAGCCCAGAATTGTTTACTTACTTCAAATTGTGAAGCAGTATCAATGGCTTTTTTAATATCAACTTTACCATCTTTTTCAGGGGTATAGTTCATTTCCATAAAGCCAGAGTGTCCCGTTCCTGCGTTGTTGAATCCCGCAGAACTTTCTTGACCTACCTGATCCAAACGTTCATACATATTGATGGTCCAGTCTGGTTCAACTTCATTGAGGTAAGTCCCCAAGGTTGCACTCATAATACCGCCACCAACAAGTACCACATCTACAACTGGTTCATCTGCTGTTGTGTTGACTTTTTTAGAAGCAATTGGTCTGAATAAAAAGATCAATCCAATAACAAAAATAACCCCGATGACAATCAGTAGGTATTTAAAAAATCTCTTCATATATTTCCTGTTTCATCAAGTTTTAATAATATTGTAATGTAGAAAAGTTACATAAATGTTAGTTTGTGTAATGATTTTTTTCGTAAATGATTTAAATATATGAAATAATTTGTTTTTAAATTTGTAAAGATGTGTACAAAAAACAACCAGATTAAAATTTGATTAGTATATTTGTGTAATAAATATTCAAAAAAGTCTTAGACTAAAGTACTATTTTTTGTAGGTGTTAAGCTTTTTGTAGCTTTAATTTGGCTAAAAAATATGCTGAATAGAAGAGTTTTCCAGCCTCAATATGAAAACTCTTCTCAAGATCTTTTTGCTTATTCAATCATCATGAGGTCTGATTTATTTTCAAGCTTTAAAGGACGTAAAGCAAAAATAGAGCGGGTATGACGAATACCTTTCATTGAATATAAATTTTTACGTAAAAAGCGCTCATAATGTTCAGCATTTTTCACCGCAACTTTGACCAAATAATCATAATCACCTGTTACCAAGTGCGCTTCTACAACTTCAGGCATTTGACTGAGTGCATCACTAAATTGCTCTAAGATCTCGTCATCATGGCGTTCTAAGGTGATCTCAATAAAAAATAGTTCATTAATCCCGATGGCTTTGGCATTTATGGTGGCAGTATAGCCTTCAATGACATTTAAAGATTCTAGACGTTTAACACGTGTCCAACATGGCGAAGAGGAGAGTCCAACCAGTTCAGAGAGCTGAGCGACCGTTAAACGACCATCTTTTCGAAGTGCCGATAAAATTTTGCGATCAATCCTATCTAAAGTGTACTGACTTTCATTCATGAGCTTTACCACAGAAAATATTTTCGAGAATAATGGAATATGTGAAAAATCATTCCGAAAATACTGGAGATTTATATTAAATACGGGAAACATTCTATTCAGTAGAACGCTAGAATAAACTTATCAAATCAAAGACATTTGGGAGACTGGCTTTGATTTAGCGGATAGTATCTTTAGAGGAAAGGGTGCCTTTAACGATACTGTCCGCGACCTTATTCTACGCTTTAAAAAAATTATAAAAATAGCTTTAAAACGATAAAATTCAATCGCGCCTTCACAAATTGCATATGATTCAATAAGATATTGTAATCTTATTTAGGGTCTGTAGACATTTCATAAATGGCTTGCGTTGTAGGTTAAAATTGAGCAGACAAGGCATGAAACGAAGAGAATAGCGAGACTATTTTCGAGTTTCATAACGTAGGCTGAGATAATTTTAGCCACAACCCTTCGGGACTAGCTTGTTTTTTGCCGCTACGTCGTTACCTTGCGAAACAGTGTTTCTCATCATTTAGAATGACTAAATTTCGTATTTCGTGCCTAGTATCGCCTAAAAAACACACGTAGTCGCAAACATAGACGAATTATCAACAGACCCTATTGTATAACAAAAAATTATGCAATGAATAAAATATATTTATACTTTGAGTTCGATGCTTTAACAGTCAAAATAATCAACAAAATTGTAAACTCAAGCAGCTGAAGATGTGCAATTAAATCGAGAAGTATTAAGATGATTTATCTTTAAAATAAAGAATAATGCATGCGATTCACAGCTTGGTACACACTCCGAAAATTTGTATATGACAATTTGCATAATGAAGATTATGAAACGTGGTTTAGTCGTGCGATCAATTTCTCTTTGATTTTTCTAATCATTGGCAATGTTGTCGCGGTACTTTTAGAGTCAATCAATGATGTTTATAAAGCCTATCAGCTTTACTTCGATGCATTTGAGGATTTTTCAATCATTGTCTTTACAGTTGAATATATTTTACGTTTTTGGAGTGTTGCAGAAAAAGAACCGTTTGATTCTGAATGGAAAGTACGTTGGAAATATGTGACCAGTGGTGCTGCGATCATCGATTTACTGGCGATTTTACCTGCATATATCAACTTCTTTGTACATATTGATTTGAGATTTTTGCGGATTCTACGTTTACTGCGTTTATTAAAACTTACCCGATATTTTATTTCATTACAGATTTTACTGCGCGTTATAGAACGTGAAAAGGGTTCATTTCAAGCCGTGATTTTTATTTTGGTGATTATGATCGTGATGGCGGCAGCAGGCATTTATGTTGTCGAAGGTCGTGCACAACCCGATGTCTTTAGCTCAATCCCTGCATCTATGTGGTGGGCGGTGGTGACGCTCACTACTGTGGGTTATGGTGATGTAACGCCAATTACCCCACTTGGACGTTTCCTTGGTGCTTTGATTACCATACTCGGTGTTGGATTGGCTGCTTTACCCGCTGGTATCTTGGCAAATGGTTTAGCCAATGAATTGGAATTAAGAAAGCAACAACTGGAGTTAAAGTTTCGAGATCTGTTAGAAAGCTGTGAAATTGACATCATTCATGATGAAGACAAGATTGATGATATTCGTAGAGATGTTGGCTTATCTGCTGAACAGACGCGAGATATTGTTTTACAACTGATTCGTGAACGTAAAGAACAGGAATTGGAAAGAGAAAAAAACAAGTATTGTTTCTGTCCAAATTGCGGATATAAGTTACCTGAGTGAGTATTTAGATGAATCAACTTAATCTTTCAGAACAGCAGAAAGCTAAATTCGTGAGTATTTTTTCTGAAAGTTTAGGTCTAGATATTTTACAAAACCGATTGCAATCATTTTTGAGGAAGTTTTTCAAAATTATTCATATTTAAAACTTCCTCAAATGAATATCGTGTCTACAGCATCTTTAAAATATCAAGTGTATTATCAAGAACCTGATGCCGATCCTGAAACATTAAGTATTGGTATAGGACATTGGAATATTTATATCTGGAGAACTTTGGATGGAAACTGGTGTCTAGATGATTTGTATGAAGAACCAATCGAAATCGTAGCAGAGATTTTAACTTTGTATCCTTTGTTTTCAATGATTCCCAAAAATGTGAAAACTCTCAAAGAGCTATTAGAATTAGGAATGATTTTAGAACAGCATTTATTTCAATTACCGAAATTTTCGGAAATTCGACCTGATGATTGTCGCGAAGTATTGTCATGGGATGGGCGTTATTTGTTAACAGGTAATAAAGTCGAAAATTTGAAGTTGTACAGCTATCGTGAATGGAGTCAATTGATTCAGCGTGAAAATTTTTTTAATAATGAATTGACCCTAAAATGAAGATGAGTGACCGTCATTTATAAAAATATAAGTAGTGAATTATCTTGGATCCGTAGTCATCATCTACATAGCACTATCCATTCTTAAATTGGCTGAGACGAATCAATGCTCGCTTTATTTGCGCTGAGTGCTTCACAATAACAACGATAAATTCAATCTATATAATGATGAAAATTCTTTTAAATATTTTGACCAACGAATAGCCAAATAAGAGTTTTAAATTTATTTTTTACATATTTTTTAATGAATTATTGAGTAAATTTAAGTATTAATAACGCCATAAAAGTTTTGAATGGTTAACAATGAACATTAATGTTGATATTTTTGGCACGATTGCAATTGCTGTAGCCGTTCTTTTTATTGGTTATTTTCTTGTAAATAAGATCAGTATATTGAAGCAATATAATATTCCTGAACCTGTAGTAGGTGGGTTAATTGCTGCTGCTGTAACTTTTGTGCTTTTTAAGCAATTTAATTTAACCGTAAATTTTAATGCTAATATTCAACAAAGTTTTATGTTGATGTTTTTTACATCTGTTGGGCTGAGTGCAAGTCTACTTAAGCTAAAAGAAGGGGGCAAGTCGCTGCTTCTTTTTATGGTCTGCGTAGTGATTTATGTGCTATTGCAAAATGCTGTTGGGATAAGTTTGGCAACCGCACTCGATTTAAATCCTTTGATTGGCTTGATTGCAGGATCTGTTACTTTAACTGGTGGGCATGGTACAGCTGGAGCATGGGGCAGTATTTTTGAAGAAAATTATGGTATCAAAGGTGCGATTGTTTTAGGAATGGCGAGTGCGACATTTGGTCTGGTCATTGGTGGAATGATGGGTGGTCCAGTTGCAAAATTTCTGATTCGTCGTTATCAATTGGCTGAAGAAATAGCACCATCTGCAGCGCGTATGCAAGCTCCTCCATCTGCTGAAACAGCACCATTTGAATATCCAGAAAAGACCCGTTTGATTACCGCTGATGATGCGGTTAAAACCATAGGAATGTTTGCACTGTGTATCGTCTTTGCTAATTTCATGACCGGTGTTGCCAAAGGACAATGGTTTGAGTTACCGACTTTTGTATGGGCATTGGGTTGTGGGGTGTTTTTACGGAATACACTGGAATATGTATTTAAAATTGAACTGTTTGACCGTTGTATTGATGTATTTGGTAATGCCTCGTTGGCTTTATTTTTAGCTATCGCCTTAATGTCTTTGCAATTGTGGTTACTTGCTGATTTAGCTGGTCCATTGGTGATCATTCTGATCGTTCAGACGGTTTTTCTTGCTTTATATCTGTTTTTTGTCACTTTCCGAGTTATGGGTAAAAATTATGATGCAGCAGTATTGTGTGCAGGTCAGTGTGGGGTAAATTTAGGTGCAACACCAACTGCTATTGCCAATATTCAAGCTGTAACCAATACTTATGGGCCTTCGCATAAAGCATTTTTAATTATTCCTCTAACTGGCGCATTTTTTGTTGATATTGTGAATGCCGTTGTTATTCAAACCATTACAAAGTTCTTTTAAATGTTCTGTTAGAAAAAGCGATGTGATGACTTAAGCATTTGGGAAACAGCCACAAAAAGTGGCTGTTTTTTTTTGTATTTAAATCAGTTTGATCATTACTCTTTTGAATCTCACACTGTTTTATACAAATCATATGGCTGCAATAAATCGTGATTTAGACTAAGGTTTTCTGTTGGTGACTTTAAACTTTCAAAAACACTTAGATGAGGAATTGAATATTTGAGCGAGATCAACGCTTAAAGGATGTAACGGATTGAAGTTTTACTCAAAAATTTAATGAACACAGTAATATACTTTAAATATGAATCATCATAATATGTAAGCCACAAACTCTGTGCTTGATATATTTTACGTGTTCAAGCTTTGAAATTAAGTCAGCGCTAGGCACTAGCATTTATTTCATCAGTGTAGAGTTTGAGCTTATATACTTAAATTGGATCACACTCGTCTAGGATGATGTATGTCTAAAACGAAACAACCAACCTCAAAACAATTACTGTCAGTGATTCAGACACAGACAGCAATTGCAAAATTAGGCTTAGATATCAATGCTGTCATGACTTTAGTGGCAGAGCAAGTTCAATTAATTACCCATGCAAAAGGTGCAATTGTAGAGCTCGCTGAAGAAGGTGATATGGTCTATCGTGCCGTTTCGAATGGTGCAAATCAATTTTTAGGCCTACGCTTAAAGATGGATTCTAGCCTTTCAGGGCTTTGTATCGCGCAGAATACGACTTTATATTGCAAAGACAGTGAAACTGATGAGCGTGTAGATCGTGAAGCATGTAGACGGGTTGGATTGCGTTCTATGGCTGTTGTACCGCTAATTCATTGTGATGAACCGATTGGTGTATTAAAAATTTATTCAGAACGGGTAAATGCCTTTAAAGAAAGTGATATCAATTTACTTACACTGATGTCTGAACTGATTGCTGCTGCGATGTATCATGCCAGTAAGTTTGGTGCTCAAGAACTCTATAAACTTGCGACACAGGATCAGTTAACAGGACTTGCCAACCGCGCTTTATTCCTCGATTGTTTAAGACAAGGTGTTGAACAAGCTAAACGTACACAAAAGTTACTTGGAATCTTGATCATCGATATGGATGGTTTGAAGCCAATCAATGATCAATATGGACATCGTTTAGGTGATGAGGCATTAAAAGAAATAGGTAAACGTATCGTCAATATTACCCGACACGATGATTTGGTTGCGCGTTTAGGTGGTGATGAGTTTGCAGTGATATTAAGTAGTCTTGGCGATCAAGAGCTGGCAAAAAAAGTCATGAATCGCATTGTTGAGGCATGTGGATTACCGTTTGTATTTGAAAATGTCAAATTAACTATGGGTGCAAGTGTCGGTCTGGCTTTATTTCCTGAAGATGGTATTGAACTCAATAAGTTGATTGAGTTTGCAGACCTTAAAATGTATGAACATAAACGTTCTAGAAAAATGATTAATCTAAACACTTGAAATTTAAGATCTTTGATAGGAAATAAGTTTTAGTGAGGTTTAGATCTCATCAATATCATTTATGTTGAGTATATGCATTGAAAGTATCTGCAATCATTATGTACACGCATTTATCAATTTTATGAATTGAATGTAGCTCAAATTTAACCTGACAGTCTCAATCAAATATCGGTAACTGTTAGATCAGGTTTGAGCTATACATATCAGCGCTGATAATAACTAATTACTGATAATGACTCATCACTATATTGTTATAAGCCTCTGGATGATGTAACCAAGGAATATGCCCTGAGTTTGAAAGTGTAAATAAATGTGCTGTAGGGTATCGATTGATCACGAAGTTTTTACTTGTTGTATAGATGTCCTGATCTCCATAGACAATGGTAATCTTAAAATCTGGATTTTCTAATCCAGTTAACAGCGGATACTTGATGATTTCAGGTCTGGTTTTATTGATCGGCTCTGCTTTCAGTAAATCAAAATCATCAGTGAGATTTGGATGATCTGTTGCAATAAATCCTTCATTATAGTTTTTCATAACTTGTTTAAAGAGGCGTTTATAAGCTTCATCGCTTCCAAGCGCGCCTAAAAGGCTATTTAATCCCATTTTTGTCCATGCCCAAGCACTTGTTTTGGACTTGTTGAGTTGCATGACTTCTTTCTCAGTTTGTTTCCATTGCGTATTGGTACCTGAGCCTGGGCTACATAAAAAAAGACTGAGTAAATTATCAGAATGTTTTTCAGCATAGATTTGTGCATAAAGTCCACCCCAAGAGTGTCCCCATAAATGAAACTTATTGATTTTATAAAATTCTCGAACAGTTTCAATATCGCTTAAATAAGCCTGCATAGAATAGTCTTTATCAAGACAAGGAGATTTTTGGGTTCCTCTTTGATGAAATGTGATCACTTGAAAATGATCTTTTAAAAGATCGGCAACGGCAGAGAGATCACTTGGAAAACCAGGTCCTCCATGTAATAAAATTAGTGTCTCTTTGTCTGGATTTGGATAAATAATACTAAATAAAGTATTTCCATTATGATCGACAATGTTGCTTTGCATTTGCGTTTGATAATTTGCTGATTGCAGCGTAGAAGACTGTATTTCTATCGAATTTGCATTATTTTTCATGTCCAATATGGTACCTCATTTTATTTGAGCAAATCAAAAAATGGTAAGGTGAACCAATCTAAAAATGTTTCTGTATTGATTCTGATTTTTAAAAAGTATTTTTATACAAGCTTATATAGTAGCTTATTTATACCAGATGATAAACCCGATAAATGGTCTAAGAAAAAACAAGTGTAGCGATGACTTGTAATTGTTTGATTAAAATATCTTGAGTTTCTATTTTAAATACGATGATTTGTTCACTTATTTTATGATAACAAATTGTTATTTATCTGATGAATAAAGATCTTTTAAAAGTCAAAAAAGATCATGGAAAGTGAGTTGTATGGGGATTGAACGTTCTTTTTTCCCTTTGAGAGAAGGCTAGAATGAGGGGGATTTTACGCTGAGCTTTGGTTTTAAAAAAGACTTATGCAAGATTCCTAATATAATGAGTAGATTTTAAAAAATTAATCTTATTAAAGTAGTGGAAGGATGATCAATGATGTGTGAAAAATTCTAAATTCACCCTTTATCAATAGAATTACTGGCGAAAGTAAGCCTATTGATAAAGTTCAGCGAGCACATTCTTTTTAGATACACAATTGGTGATTTTAAAATACCTTAAGTTTTTCCAATCAGTAAAGATAGGATTCCTGCAGCAATCAATGGACCCACAGGAACACCTCTGAGCAGTGCAACTCCAGCGACTGTTCCAATCAATAAGCCTGCAACAACATTGGGTTGGCTGCTCATTAAGGAAACGCCACGACCACCTAACCATGCGACCAATAAACCGATCGCAATGGCTGTTAATGATTTCCAGTGCATAAATGATTTTAAGATGACATCACCGGGGATTTTGCCACTGGCAATTGGAGTAAGTACGCCAATGGTTAAAATAATAATGCCGACTTCTAAACCGTGAGTTTGTAATAATGGGAAAAATTCACTTAATGGTGTGATTCTAAAGACGATCAAAACCCCAGCTGCAATGGTGACCGCAGTATTGTGACTAAAAATGCCGCAGGCCAATAAAACAAGGAGCACAATTAAATTTAGGTCTAGACTAGAAAGACTCATCAATATTCAGCATTAAAAATTAATATATCCATTCATTATACTAAAAAGCGGTATGTGAATTTGCCTTGTCTGGCAATGATTCACATTTAAATTCAGTCGAGTGTGGATTTAGTGAACAATAAATTTTTCAGTTTCAGCACCCAATAAATTCCATTCATACTCAAAGTCTTGCGCCAGTTTAGACAGATTTGTTGATTTAAGTTTTTGTATTAAAATGTTTTGTGCTTCTTGCATGGCTTGGTTTAAAGCCTTATTCACCACCAATTCAACCAGACAGTTGGGTGTTTCTTGTTCATTGCCAATGGCAAAAATAGTAGGTTCTCCAACAGCCTGATAAATATCAAATAAAGATATTTCCTCTAAAGCTTGTACTAAGGTCCAGCCTCCACCGGGGCCTTTGTCTGCATGCACAAAGCCTGCTTTTTTTAAACCAGACATGGTACGACGTACTACGACAGGATTGGTGTCTAACATGATTGAAATTTGTTCAGAGGTGAACGGTTTTTTTTCACGGGCCATATGTAATAGCACATGCAACATTCGAGAAAGCTTACTGTCTTTACGCATAGTTTTTAAGTCAACGCTCTTTTGTTAATTGTAACATTAAAAGTTGCAATTAGAAAAATAACTCAATATAGTAACTTTAAAAGTTACTTATTGGTATTGAAAATGAACTATGACGTCGTAATTATTGGTGGGAGTTATGCAGGTTTATCAGCAGCATTACCATTGCTTCGTGCTAGAAAAAAAGTGTTAATGATTGATGCAGGCATGCGTCGTAATCGTTTTGCTGAACATTCGCATAATTTCTTAACCCAAGATGGCAATACGCCAGCAGCAATTATTCGTGATGCAAAATTACAGTTAGACAAATACCAAACTTTGTCATGTATTAACGCATCCGTCACCGATGTGAGGGCTGTCGGGCAGCAATATGAGGTTCAAATAGACCAAGCCGATGACAGGTTTACAACCATTCCAGTCAAAAAAATAATTATTGCTACAGGTGTTAAAGATGATTTACCTGAAATCGATGGTTTAGCAGAACGGTGGGGGAAAAGCATTTTTCATTGTCCATACTGTGATGGCTATGAGTTAAATCTTGGAACACTTGGAATGTTATGTTCAGGTCTACATTCGATCCATATGGCATTGATGTTACCCGACTGGGGCAATACCACTTTATTTTTAAATGATGTAATTTCACAAGCTGAATTAGATCCCGTCACACTTGAGCAGCTTAAACAAAGAAATGTGAAATTGGATACACGCAAAATTGTCAAAATCCACAATCATTGTGATTTAGTCTTTGAAGATGGTGAGCAGGTTCAATTAGATGGATTATTTGTTTCCACTTTTATGCGCATCAACGCTCCTTGGGTTAAAAAACTGGGGATAGTGCTTGATATAAATGAATATAGTGAAGCCATTCAAACCACAGCCATGAAAGAAACCAATCTTAAAGGGATATATGCTTGTGGTGATATTACCCGTTCAGGTGGGTCAGTTGCTTTCTCAGTCGCAGATGGGGCACTGGCGGGTGTTGCTGTACATAAGTCATTTATCTTTAATACCTGATAAAAGCATCTATTGATTAATCAATAAGGCTAAAAAAGTCTGAATGTTGTTTGGGTTTCAATTCACGATACTTTAAAATGTATCGTGAATTTTTAAGGTATTGATTTATGTTCTTGGAAAAAATGTTGCAATCACAAGGCTTTGGTTCACGTAAGCATTGCCAACAACTCATTAAAAATGGTGCAATTCAAATCCAAAACGAGGTCGTTACCGACCCCAAATTTAAACTTGATCCTCAAAACCTAGTATTTTCAGTGTATACCGAAACATTTCAATACCGTGAAAAAGTCTATATTGCCTTAAATAAACCGCAGGACTACGAATGTTCCCATCAATCAACACACCATTTTAGTGTTTTTGATTTATTCGATGATGTCCTTATGAACCGTGGTTTACAAACTGTTGGTCGTTTAGATCAGGATACGACGGGTTTATTGCTACTGACGGATGATGGGCAGTTTTTGCAAGCATTGACTCATCCTAAAAAGCATGTGGCTAAAGTTTATCAAATACAAACAGCCGATCCGATTACAGATGATCAGATTCAACAACTTGAACAGGGTGTAGAATTACGCAATGAAAAGGGTACCTTTGCAGCAACAGATGTACAGCGCTTGGCTGAATATGCATTACAAATGACTGTGCACCAAGGGGTTTATCATCAAGTCAAACGGATGTTGGCTGCTGTGGGGAATAAGGTTGAAAGCTTGCATCGTGCACAAGTCGGGCAATTAGCACTCAAAGAATTAGTTGAAGGTGAGTGGGTCTATTTGACAGAAGATCAGGTGAATGCTGCTAGAAATAGTCAAAATGAACAAATAGTGATTTGATCATGGCTTTAAAGCTCTATATTGCTGTTTTAGATGAAATGCCAGACTTTATGGTTCCAACCCTTGTTGCGTATGCAGTCTTGGCTGCGCACTTACAATTTGTTCAAGATGCTGATGCTGAAAGTTATAAAAATTGGTTAGAACATTCTTTTCGTAAAGTTGTGGTCAAGGTGAATCAAAAAGAATTTGATAAAATTGCTCAATTAAAGTGTTATTTAGGACATGAAAGTACAGTATTGGATGCTAAGAAATCCTGTGCTGTGGTTTTTCCTATTTCACAGGACATGATACCCAATGTACTTAAATTCGCAAAGATGTGGAAACCGACATTGAATTGATTAAAAAATGCATTGTAAAAAACTACTTAAGGAAACAATGAAATGTCTGGAATTCATTGTCTTTTACAAAGCCCATTTGCTCATAGAGCTGATGTGAATGGTAATTATTTTTCTGGGTTTCTAAACTGATTCGTTGCGCATCTTCATGGCGTGCAAACAGAATTGCAGTATCAATCAGTTGTTTGGCAGAACCTTGTCGACGAAAAACAGGTGTTACATACACATCATCTAAAATATAGTACTTTGAACAGGAAACAGATGAAAAGCCTTGGTATAACAACACAAAGCCTGTAAAAACATCATCTTTTACATGGATGAAGATAACACTTTCTTTATTTTCAAAACGTTGTTTTAAAAAATTAAAGGACTGTTGGATATTGGAAGATGCACCGTAAAATTGGCGATATTCATCAAATAAAGTAGCAAGTTGATTTAAATCTTCTTTGGTCGCTCGTCTAACGATCATTTATTACTCCTTGCAATGATTTTTATCTTTGCAAAAGAGCATAACCAAAAAATAGAAAAGTAAACTTAATTATTTGTTTAAAAATGCGACAGTGTTATTTTTTGTCACTTTCACCCAAGATGGCATTTAACTCTGCAAATAGATCTTCATCGTCATCATTTAAATCAACAGAAGAATTCAGTTGTCCGTTTTGTTGGTCTTGCTTAAGTTTTCTCAGCTTGAATAACTGATCCATATTGATATTTTGATTTTCTATGGCGAAAGGGATGGATTTTGTGATGACAACTTGTTTAAAAAACAGTCGAACTGCTTGTGCAGGCGTAATCCCCAATTGTTTAAAAACAGCAAATGCTAGTTTTTTTTCTTGTGAATCAAGACGTACTTGATAGACTTCGGTTTTTCTCATGAATAGTGACCAAACAAAATTTGAGTTTGAATGCTTATTTTAATCAAAGCTTTCGGAATTTCAATGCTTAATCGTCAAAAAGTCATATATTTGTCATTACGTCAAAATTACAGTGTCAATTCATAGTCAGAACAAAAGCAATATTCGGCTTGTGTAATCGGATCAAGGAACTCAATTTTCTTGGCTAATAGCTGTAAAGGTTGTGAAAAATCAGCAGCATCTTTATGTAGAACTTGCGGATAAAAAGGATCGTTTTTAATTGGAATATTTAACCAATTTAAATGCACTCGTAATTGATGTTGTTTACCTGTAGTCGGCTTTAATAAGTATTTTGCCCAAATTTGATTGTGTTCAATCAGATCAATTTCGGTATATGAGTTTGATTTTCCCTCAACAACTTTCATGGTGTAAAAGGGTTCGCCCTTTTCCATTCTCAAGTCCACAGCACATGGAAATTTTAAATTAGCATTGAATTGAGCAATCGCTTGATAGGTCTTATTGACTTGTCGCTCAGCAAACATTTGTTGATATAAACCACGTGTTTGAGACCGTTTGGAAAACAATACAACGCCAGCAGTTTCCCGATCTAAGCGATGAATTGGGGTAAGGTCTGGGTTGTTTGTGGTTTTTTTTAAACGAACTAATAAGGTTTCTTGTATATATTGCCCAGAAGGGCTGATGGTTAAAAAGTGAGGCTTGTCTACCACGATTAAATCTTCATTTTCAAACAATATCTTTTCTTGAAATGGCACATGAATTTCATGGGGGAGAAATCGATAGTAGTAAAGATGGGTATTCTCTAGATAAGGCTGATCAACGGTTAATGCTTGACCTTGCATATCGATGATGAGTTGGTCTTGAAAACGTTGTTGCCATTCATTGGCTGGAATATGTGGAAAATGCTCACATAAATAACTGAATAAATTTTTAGGTAAATCTGCTCGCTTGGGGAGATAAACTTTTGATGCAGTTACACCATCTCTCATTGGCGGTTGATATTCTGAAACAGGGGTGGCGGGTTTCATAAGCGTATTTTTTATGCAGATAAGTTTAAAGTGAGTTGTCTAAGCGTGTTGGAAAGTATCAAAACATGATTTCTAAACAATGCAACATAGGTTTTAAAGTCACGCAATGCTATCATATTGTCTGGTTTGAATCATGTCGTGAGCGTTATGCAATATTCATATAAATTAAGTCTGAGCAATGAACAAGACACCCAAATGTTGGCACAAAAGTTAGCTCAACATATTGCAAAAGGCGTGATTTATTTAATCGGTGACTTGGGGGCAGGTAAAACCACACTTACACGCTATTGGTTGCAAAGTTTAGGTCATCAGGGTGCGGTTAAAAGTCCAACATATACCTTGGTGGAACCTTATAATATCAATGCGAAAGAGGTGTTTCATTTTGACTTATACCGTTTAAATGATCCTTATGAGCTTGAATTGATGGGTATTCGTGATTATTTTGAGGTCGAGAATGCTTTATTCTTGTTTGAATGGCCTTCTAAGGGCGGTGATGAAATTCCACAGCCAGATCATGTCATTCGCATTTTAAAAACAGAAGATGAGGCTGCACGAGAAGTGGTCATTGAAAGTATTTCTGCTGAATTGATTGAAGCGTTGACTTGATCAATGTTTTCAGCATTTTAAGCCCATCATATATTTTAATTTATTTAAATTTTTAGGTTAATTGAATGCAACGCGAAGATATCAGTTTAAGACGTATCCAAAACTTAGATCCAGCACTGGCCAACCAAATTGCTGCAGGTGAGGTGATTGAACGACCATCATCTGTAGTGAAAGAGTTGCTTGAAAACTCGATTGATGCAGGTGCGACTGAGCTGATTATTCGTGTGGCAAATGGCGGCAGTACCCTGATTGAAATTATTGACAATGGTCGAGGTATTCACGCTGAGGATCTAGCACTTTCAGTCACCCGTCATGCAACCAGTAAAATTCAATCTGCTGAAGATTTACATGCAATTGTGAGTTTGGGCTTTCGTGGAGAGGCGCTTGCCTCAATCGCAGCGGTTTCGCGTTTAACCTTAACCAGTAGTCAGGATGATTCAGGTGTCGGTTACCAACTGGAAGTTAATGGTACAGCATTTGACCATCAAGATATTCAAGCGGTAGCAACCCAACAAGGTACACATATCCGTATTCAGGATTTGTTTTTTAATGTGCCTGCGCGGCGTAAATTTTTAAAGAAACCAAGTACTGAATTTGGTCATATTGAAGAAATTGTACGTCGAATGGCGCTTACGCATTTCGATATCCGCTTTGTTTTAGAACATAATGACAACATTCGTCTTAATTTGCCGATTGCAGATAGTGGTGAGCTAAGATTTCAACGGGTACAGCAATTATTGGGGCGCCAATTTACTGAAAATGCTTACTGGATAGACGCAGACAGTATTAGTATGCGTTTATCAGGCTGGTTAGGACATCCTTCAGATGCGCGAGCACAAGCCGATTTGCAATATGTCTATGTGAATGGTCGTATTGTCAAAGATAAAACCATTTCTCATGCTTTGCGTATGGCATATGATGGTATTTTGCATGGACATCAACATGCAGCGTATTTGCTGTTTTTAGAAGTTGATCCTGAAAATATTGATGTCAATGTGCATCCAACTAAACATGAAATCCGCTTCCTTAATCAGCGTGAAGTACATGAGTTTGTACGACATTTTGCTAAAGACACCTTATCTCAATTCCAAACTGCAACTGCGGATTTATCTTCTGCAATGAAGCAGGATGGAGCAACAGAAAATCAAGCATTGTCAGCGCAGCCACGCTATCAGGAACAATTTCATTTACATCGCAATGCGCCAACTGAGCAACATGTAAGTGATCAAAATAGCCGAAGCAATTCAGATGGGTCTATACAGCATAGTGGTCTAACAGATTTTAGGGATACACAAGCCCAAACAGTCAATTATTCCCACTATGAACCACAACAGCCGTATCGTGGCACTCAGCAACTCAATAACGCCTTGAAAAACTATTTAGCCCCTTTACGTGAGTCTGGGGATGCTGATCAAGAATTAACAGATCAAGCGTCCTATGAGCGATCTGTACAAGAGATCCAAAATAAACAGGCCCATCAGGTTGATGAATATCCGTTGGGAATTGCAATAGCGCAATTACATGGAATTTATATTCTTGCACAGAATACGGAAGGCCTGATTATTGTTGATATGCATGCAGCGCATGAACGTATTTTGCTACAACAAATGAAATCTGCATGGGATAAACCAGAATTTTGGACCTCACAGCAATTGCTTATTCCTAAAGTCATTTCGATTACCCGTATGCAGGCAACCCGTGTTGATGATTTAAAACCACAGTTGGAACGCTTAGGCCTAGAAATCGATCAATATGGTGATGATCAAGTGATTGTACGTGGTGTACCTGCGATTTTACATAAAGCAGATTTTGAATCCTTGGTACCTGAATTACTCAATGATTTAGATCCAAATGATGAAGCGCAGGCGCTACAGCAAAAGCGTGATCAAATTTTAGCAGGCATGGCATGCCATGGTGCAGTGCGTGCCCATCGGATGCTAAGTCTTTCCGAAATGAATGCTTTGTTGCGTCAAATGGAACACACAGAATTTGCCAGTCAGTGTAATCATGGTCGACCAACATGGCGTGCATTTCCATTGCCCCAATTAGATAAATTATTTGCTCGAGGAGAGTAGTTGTACATGTCAAATCAATTGCCCGTCATCAATTTAATGGGACCAACCGCAAGCGGTAAAACTGCTTTGGCATGTGAATTGTATGATCATGGGAATTATGAGCTTATTTCTGTAGATTCTGCCTTGGTCTATAAAGATATGGATATTGGTACTGCAAAGCCAACCAAAGCAGAGCAGGAGCGTTATCCGCATCATTTGATTGATATTATTACCCCACTTGAGGTTTATTCCGCTGCTGAATTTGTCGAGGATGCTTGTCAACTGATTGATGATATCCATGCACGCGGTAAAACACCTATTTTAGTTGGCGGTACAATGCTATATTTTAAAGCGTTGCTTGAGGGGCTTTCTACAAATTTACCGAGTGCTGATTACGCGATTCGTGCTGCGATTGAGTTAAAAGGTGAAACGGAAGGCTGGCAATCGGTGTATGATGAATTAAAATCTGTTGATGTATTGGCAGGTGAAAAATTTAAAGTCAGTGATAAGCAAAGAATCATTCGCGCTTTAGAAGTGTATAAAATTACTGGTCGTCCGATTACTCAACTACAGGCGGAACAACCGAAGAATCAACCGTACCGATATGATTTTCATAATTATGCTTTATTGCCTGATCGCCTAGAGCTGCACAAGAGAATTGAACTTCGTTTGGAAAAAATGTGGGAAATCGGATTTTTAAATGAGGTTGAAAATCTTATGAAAAAATACGATCTCGAAGAAAATTTACCTTCTTCACGCTCTGTTGGATACCGACAGGCGATAGATTTTTTAAAAAACAGTGATTTGAGTCAAGAAAGTGAGCGTCAAATGAAGGATAAAGCACTATTTGCGACACGACAATTAGCAAAACGTCAATACACATGGTTACGATCTTTGCAAGAAACACACTCTTTTCAAACTTTTTTTACGATAAACCAAGCACAAGAAGACTTGCGAAACTTATACGGATAAAGCAAAATTTAACAACTACCTTTTTTATAAATTTTAATTGAAAAATAAAGGTAGTTTTTGCGCTGATTTTAATTTTTTTTGGAGTATAAAATGTCTAAAGGTCAAACTTTACAAGATCCGTTCTTAAATTCTCTCCGTAAAGAACGTATTCCTGTTTCTATTTTTCTTGTAAACGGTATTAAATTACAAGGTCATATTGAATCTTTTGACCAGTATGTTGTTTTGTTGAAAAACACAGTAAGCCAAATGGTTTATAAGCATGCTATTTCAACTGTAGTACCTGCACGTAATCCACGTCCTGCTGGTGCTCCTGCTGGTGCTCAAGGCGCTGCTGGTGGCTTCGGCGGTCAAGCTGGCGGCTTCGGCGGTCAAGCTGGTGGCTTCGGTGGTCAAGGCGGCTTCGGTGGTCAACAAGGCGGGTTTGGTGGTCAACCT
>JAHQCQ010033534.1:128303-140088 GCA_023539305.1 Ilex asprella
TTCTTGATTTAACAAGAACGATTGTAAAAGAGACGCCAAATTGGCGTCTCTTTTTTATTGGTTGTCCCATCCTCGATAAGGTTGACACTTTCTAAAATTAAATTTAGAGATAAAAAAACCAGTGCAAAAGCACTGGTTTTTAATTTAACGACTTAGCATAGACTTAACTTTCATTTTTCTTTGGATCTAGGCTTGGGTCTTTGATTTCAATGTAAGTATTTGCACGTAACTCTCTTAACCAGCCGTCATATTCTGATTCGAATTGACGTTCACCTAAAATTTGGCGAGCCATACGCTTTTGGTACTCTGAGGTCATATCTTGTTGACGTGTGCCTGTAACTTGGAGAATATGCCAGCCAAACTGAGTTTGAAATGGTTTGCTGATTTCGTTGACTGGCGAACTCTGCATAAGTTTGTCAAATTCAGGAACCATCATACCAGGGCTTACCCAACCCAGACTTCCGCCATCACGAGCAGAACCAGGGTCATTTGAATAGGTTGAAGCAAGCGTAGCAAAATCATCGCCCGCTTTTAAGCGGTTATAAATACTGTCAATGGTTTGCTTTGCATTTTCAGGGCTAACAACTTCTGATGTTTTAATCAAAATATGACGCGTATTAAATTGCGGAACTAAAGCTTTTTGCTCATTCGATTTTTTTTCTAATAATTTTAAAACATGAACGCCGTCTTTTGCTGGAATTAAGTCAGTAGTTTGTCCTGGCTCAAGGGTAGTAACACGTGCAGCAAGATCTGTTGGAATATCTGAAAGCGGACGGAAGCCCATATCAGCACCATCAACTTTAACTTGAGCTGTGCTAAATTTCTTTTCTATGCTTTTAACGTCATTGCTATCTTTTAAGTCAGTACGGACTGCTTTTGCAATACTTTCTAACTCGCTTGCAGGCGCTTCTCCTGAAATACGCATATGTAGTACATGGACTTGACTACCAACAGCAGCTTGACCTTCAGGTGATTTTAAGAAGTTTTCAACATCAAGGTCAGTGATCTTGATACGAGACATCACTTGTTGTTGACTCAATCGTTGAATGAGTAAATCTTCCGCAACACGGTTACGCAGTAATTCATAGGTACCCGGTGCAACAGCATCTAATTTTTTTTGAAAAGCTTCTAAAGAATTTGCACCAGATTGTTGGGCAACTTTCAATACGGCTTCATTTAAGCTTTTTTCATCTGCTTTTAAGCCATACTTCTTCACTTGTTCAAGCTGTGCATCATGGGTGATGAGCTGACTCAGTACTTGCTGTTGCAGAATGTTTTGTGGTGGGATTTCTTTCTTTTGTGCCTGAAGTCGATGTGTCGCTTCAGCAACACCTTGGTCTAAATCACTTTTTAAAATTGCTGTAGAACCAACAATTGCAATGATTTGGTCCTGCGGAGCAGCATAAACTGATACCGAGGTGGAGATGAGTAAAGCTAAGGTTGATGCTTTAAATAATTTTTTAAATTTTTGCGTCTTCATTAATGTGTCCAAGATTGATTAGCTTTATCAAAACCTAAAATACGATTTTCAAGTAATGAACTTAACTTGTTGTTCAAACCACCAAGTCCTTTTAGTGTGATCTCAGCCATCACTGCGCGTTTTGGCTTTGTATCAGGAAGAGAAACGTCATCTAGATCATTAAAGTACGAGCGACCATAGACGGAAATTCCCCAACAACAAGATTCATAATTCACACCCAATAAATATTCGCGTGCGACATGGTTGTCAAGGTCATATTGAACATGTCCCATAATACGCCAGTTGTCTTTTACAGGCTGTATAAATGATGCAACTGCTTGATCATATGCACGTTGACGGTCAGGGAGGTTATTGCGATAAAAATAACCAACGTTATAAAGGTTTCCGCGTTGGCCTGTATAATACAATTGGAAGTCATGTTGAGCGCTATCACCATTTGACATCCACGCTGAATTGGTACTCAGTGTGAAGTTTTGTGAAAGTTGGCTAGAAAGGCTCAGCACAGGACCAGTATGTTTTTCTCTGTCTAAATCATCTGTATTGTTGAGTAAAGTAACTTTTCGATCATCAAAATAATAACTTTGACCAATACTGGCTCTTAAGCGCTCTAAGCCGACTGTATCAAATAAGCTATAACTTAAACCAAGAGATAAAAAGTTATTGTCTTCTAAACGGTCATGTCCATAAAAGCGGTACGGGCTAAACAATTGATCATAGCTGATAGAAGCTGTTGTTGAATCAAAGTTTGGATAACCTGTTTGATTTTTATATGGTGCATACGTATAGAAAGCGCGAGGTGTAATGGTTTGGAGAAATTTTCCGTCCTTTTCAAATGTTAGCCCCGTATCCAAAGTAAATTGAGGAACAACAACGGATTTGTTTTTGCTATCTTGGCTTTGGTTATTTAAATTAAGTTGATCTACTGTGGTTTGATCATAGAAAGTATTTAAACTTCGAACAGAGACTTCAGGAATCACAAAAGACCATGGATTACGGAAATTATAACGTGTCGCAAATTGGTTATATAAACGTGTACCACTTGGCTGGTTGTTATAATCGGCATCATTGATGTCTTTTTGGAAATACGCAGTATCGTTGTTAAATTCGTATTCCAAACCTTGCGGATTTCCAGCGACATAGTTCAGTAAAAACTGAGGTAGGCGGGCGTAAGGTTTATCTACATCTTTGATGGTTTTATCAAGGGTTTGGAAGTCCTCAACTTTAAGTTGAGCTTTTAAGCCTGGAATACCGTGATTGTAGTTGAGTTCCCATGCACGACGTTGATTCAGCTCTGTACGAGTGTTTGGGTTGTTATCTAGATCTGAGAAAAAATCTTTATCAGAAACGTAGTTATATTCTAAGTTGGTTGACCATTGTTTAGTGATATCCCACTTGTGTAGGAAATGCAGGTCTTTACGATCTTCATCATTATAATCACGGTCAGAAGGTAAGTAACTTCCCCAAACACTACCAGCACCAAAGTTCTCAGTTAAATAGCGAAACTCACCTTGAGCCATAAGACCGCGGTCAGTAATCAGCCGTGGTGTAATAGTGGCATCATAGTTGGGTGCCAAATTTAAATAAACGGGAACTGCAAGTTCAAAACCACCATCATTGGTAAAGCCGAAACTAGGATTTAAAATCCCCGTAGTACGGCGGTCATCGATTGGGAAGTTAAAATATGGAACTGCGAGTACAGGCACATCCTTAACATAGAGTTTGGTCCCACGCGTTACACCTCGACCAGTATCTTGATCCAATTCAATTTTATTGGCCTGAATTTTCCAAGTGGGTTTTTCATCGGGTGGGCAGGTGGTGTAGGTGGCATTTTCAAGGACGATATTGGTTGGCGAAGTTCTTTCTATTTTTTCTGCATGACCATGTGCGTGGGTCAATTCTGCAATATAGAAACTATTATTTAGCTGCCCAGTTTCATCTTTCAGGTTGTAATCGATTTGATCACTTTGCGCGATGATACCACCTTGTGCCATTTGTACATTGCCTTTCGCTTTGGCGAAAGTTTGTGTTTTATCAATGGTCACTTCATCGGCGCGAATCATACGTCCAGATTGGTCAATGACCACATCACCAGACAGGAAAGAGTCGCCATTGGGATTGTAATAACCATTATCTGCAGTAATCACAGATGATGCTTCTTCTGGGTTTGTTGATTTAGCTTGGGTGCTAAAAGGTGTAACCCAGACACCTTCACAATAACGGGTACTTGGATTTTTTAAATCACGTACCTGTGCTTCAGGTGAGTTTTTGTCCACATAATATTGTTCAAAGAAATTTTGCCCTGCAAAGCTTTCTTTGATGGCTGCATTCAGTTGCTTATTATTAACTTCAGAAACAGTGTCTGTCGATTCAGCATAGCTGGATACTGAACTTCCACAAAGAAGTGTCAAAATAGCAGTCGCTAAAGGATTAAATTTAAACTGATGCTTCATTTGTCTCGTTAACCAAATATGCTAATCGCAATTAATTATTGTCGCATCATAGAGAAAAAGTCGATAAGTAGCTACACTTAGCACTTCAAAAATTCAGCCTGAATTAGATTAAATTGCAAATGAATACACAACGTGAACAATTGATACAAACATGGTTAACATCTGTACTCAGTTCAGATCAATTTGAAATCAATTTTTTAGCAGGCGATGCGAGTTTCCGTCGTTATGCACGAATTACCTTGAATAATAAAACATTTATGCTTATGGATGCACCTCCTGAGAAGGAAGATTGTCGTCCTTTTGTTGCGATTGATGAATTCTTTGACACAAATGGGGTGCGTGTACCTCATATTGTTGCTAAGGACTTAGATCAAGGTTTGTTGTTACTTGAAGATTTTGGCGATGTCTTGCTATCTACACAATTGAATGATCAAACGGTAGATGCACATTATGCGCAAAGTTTTAAGCAGTTGGTGCAGTTGCAGTCTATTGCTGCTGATTCATCACACTTGCCAGCATATGCCTATGAAAAGCTGATCTCAGAAATGGAATTGTTGACGGATTGGTTGTTGCCCTCATTAGCTATCCAAGTAACAGATGAAGAGCTTGGGTTAATTAAACGAACTTTTGCTATTCTTGCCAATGCAGCTTTGGCACAACATCAAGTAATCGTACATCGTGATTTCCATAGTCGTAATCTGATGATTCTTGAAGCTGAGAAAGACCAAGGTGTGATTGATTTTCAAGATGCAGTGATTGGTGCGGACACCTATGATTTGATTTCGATTACCCGTGATGCCTACGTACAGTGGGGTCCTGAGCGTGTGTATGGGTGGTTTAAAGTGTTTTATGACTTGTTACCAGAATCTGCCAAGCAAGATCGTGATTTTGATCAATTCAAACAAGATGCTGACTTTATGGCAATTCAGCGCCATATCAAAATTTTAGGTATTTTTGTGCGTTTGTTTGAGCGTGATGGTAAATCTGGTTATCTCAAAGATTTGCCTCGTGTCATGTGGTACTTATTGGAAGAATCAAAACCTTACCCAGAATTACAACCGTTTATGCATTTTATTCATGCACGGGTTTTACCAAAATTTGAAGAAAAATATGGCGTATATGAGGTGATTGCAGCATGAAAGCAATGATTTTAGCTGCGGGGCTAGGCAATAGAATGCGACCTCTGACCCTCTATAAGCCAAAGCCTTTATTAGAAGTCGGCGGCAAAGCACTGATTGTATGGCATATAGAAAAATTAAAAAAAATCGGTGTGACTGAAATCGTGATTAATTCTGCATGGTTGGCAGATATTCTGATTGGTACCTTGGGTGATGGCTCACAATTTGGTGTGACTATTCGCTGGACGCGTGAAGATGAGGGCTTGGAAACCGCAGGTGGGATTATCAATGCCTTAGCGCTTCTCGGTGATCAACCTTTTATTCTGGTCAATGGTGATGTATGGACCACTTTTGATTTTGCATCATTATTAGATATCAATCTTGCCGATGATCTTGCACATTTGGTTTTTGTCAATAATCCTGAACAGCATCCACAGGGCGATTTTACCTTGGCAAATGGTCGCGCTTATACCTTTGAGCAAAATCAGCAAGGTGAAAATTTAACTTATAGTGGTGTCGCTGTGATTAACCCAAAAATGTTTGATGGTCTGGAACAGGGTAAAAGACCACTTGCACCCTTGCTTAAACAAGGCATGCTAGACGGTAAAATCTCGGCTGAGAAAATGCAGGCAACGTGGGTTGATGTGGGTACACCTGAGCGTTTAACAGCCTTGGATTGGCAAATAAGACAGGGCGAGTATAGTTAAGTGAGGATAAATACGCCTAAGTGCGTATTAACTCATCGTTAACTACTGTTCCACGGGCGAGAAATAGGTATACTTTCAGCTAACTTTTTAGAGATGTTATTTGATCATGCATCCATTTTTTCAAGAGTTAAAGCAAGGCAGTCTAAAGCTTGGCTTAAAACTTGGTGATGAAGCATTAGGATTATTGTTGCAATATCAAGATGCGCTCGTCCTGTGGAACAAAGCTTATAACTTAACGGCGATTCGCGATCCAAAAGAAATGTTGGTTAAACATTTATTGGATAGCTTAAGTATTTTAAATGATTTACCCGCTGGTCGTTTACTCGATATTGGTACAGGCGGGGGTATGCCAGGGATGATCATTGCACTGTGCCAACCTGAACGCCATTGTGTTTTGTTGGATTCAAATGGTAAGAAAATTCGTTTTCTGAAACAGTTTATTGCAGATTTAAAACTAAAAAATGTTGTCGCAGTTCAGACACGTGTAGAAAATGAAGATAGTATCCATGATCTTGGGCAATTTGATGTGATCACCAGTCGTGCATTTGCTTCATTGACAGATTTTGTGACAGCTTCAAAACCTTATATGCATGAACGCAGTATCATTGCGTCAATGAAAGGTTTGATTCCCACTGAAGAAGTTGATGCTTTAAAAGACAAGTGGAGTTGTGACATTATTGAATTGCATGTACCTCGGTTGGACGAACAACGTCATTTACTTTTATTAAAACAGATTTAAAACAGACTAAGGGTTGGGGTTACCATGGCTCAAATTATTGCTATCGCAAACCAGAAAGGTGGCGTAGGTAAAACCACGACAGCCGTGAATTTGGCTGCCTCTTTGGCAGTGTTGAAAAAGCGTGTTTTATTGGTGGATATGGACTCTCAGGGTAATGCTACCATGGGGTCGGGTATTCAAAAAAATGATTTGTTGTATTCAGTCACCGATGTACTTCTGGGTGAAGTACCGATTGAAACTGCAATTAGTAAAGCTGAAGTCGGTTATAAAGTGCTTGGCTCAAATCGTGATTTGGCAGGTGTTGAACTGGCAATCGCAGAGCAAGATGGACGTGAGTTTATTTTGCGTAACGCTTTACAGCAAATTGAAAAAGACTTTGATTATATTATTGTTGATTGTGCACCAAGTTTAAGTTTAATTACGGTCAATGCTTTAGCCGCAGTCGATGCAGTGATTATTCCAATGCAATGTGAGTATTATGCATTAGAAGGATTGGCAGATCTGACCCAGACCATTGATAAAATTCAACAGGCGTTAAACCCTGAATTGGAAATTATTGGGGTGCTTCGTACCATGTATGATGCACGTAATGCACTCACCCGTGATGTTTCTGCCGAATTAGAACAGTATTTTGGTAAGAAACTTTATGATACAGTGATTCCGCGTAATGTGCGCTTGGCCGAAGCGCCAGCACATGGATTACCGATTATTTATTTTGAGAAAAGCTCTAAAGGTGCAATTGCATATTTAAATTTAGCAGCTGAAATGTTGAAAAAGAGTAAAGTGAAAAAAGGAAATAAAGCATGACCGTGAAAAAAAGAGGGTTGGCAAAGGGTCGTGGCTTAGATGCATTATTAGGTTCAATCCAAAAAGAAAAATTACAACTTGAAGTTCAAGCATTGGATCATGGCCAATTAAAACAGATGGATGTAACCCAATTAAAACGTGGTGCATATCAACCCCGTCGTTTTATTGGTGAGCAAGATTTACAAGAACTTGCAGCGTCAATTAAAAAACATGGTGTAATGCAGCCGATTGTGATTCG
Source organism: Ilex asprella (assembly GCA_023539305.1). NCBI lineage: Eukaryota > Viridiplantae > Streptophyta > Magnoliopsida > Aquifoliales > Aquifoliaceae > Ilex > Ilex asprella. The sequence goes on from JAHQCQ010033534.1 coordinate 135,843, forward strand.
TCCGATTGAAAATGACGAAACTCCCTATGAAATCATTGCAGGTGAACGTCGTTGGCGTGCGGCACAATTGGCGGGTTTGACTGAAATCCCTGCAATTGTACGTGATTTGACCGATCAAGTTGCGATTGCCTTGGCATTGATCGAAAACATTCAGCGTCAAGATTTAAACCCAGTTGATCAAGCACTGGCATTACAACGCTTCCATGAAGAATTTGGGCTTAGTCATCAAGAAATTGCAGACACTGTAGGTAAAGCACGCACTACCGTAAGTAATTTATTGCGTTTATTAAGTCTAGAAGATGAAATCAAAGATTTAATGCAACAAGGTCTGTTGGACATGGGGCACGCCCGTGCGATATTGACCCTAAAAGCTAAAGATCAATTGCAAATTGCAAAAATCGTGATTGATAAGAGTTTGTCTGTTCGTCAAACCGAGCAGTTGGTGCGTGATTGGAATACGCCAAAGCAGGAAAAATCTAAAAATCCACTTGCGCCAGATGTGCAACAACTGACTCAGAAACTGTCAGAGCGCTTTAGTGCCAGTGTAAAATTAGACTATAACAAACAGGGTAAAGGCAAGCTGGTCATCAGTTATAACTCGCTTGATGAGTTAGATGGAATTTTAAATATCTGTTTACCAGAACAATAATGTTTAAGCGATTTAATTAATTTGGGGAACTAAAGATGTGGGAACTTGTTAAAGCCGGCGGTTGGTTAATGCTGCCATTGGTTTTATGTTCAATTTTTACTGTTGCGATTTCAATCGAGAGATTTATACGGCTGAAACGATCTTTAGTTCTACCTAAGTCGCTTATGATGCAAAAAGGCCGCAGTGTTGACGATGTTTTAGATGAAATGGAACAAGATCAAGCGGTTTGCCAAACGGCATTGGGCTATATTTTTAAAGATGGTATTGATGCTTACGCTCAAGGCGAGGCATTTGCACGTGCTCAGATGGAAGCGACTGCTTCGCGCGAAATTGGATATTTAGAAAAAAATATCAATTTCTTAGGTACATTGAGCGCTGTTGCACCGTTATTGGGGCTATTGGGTACAGTGATTGGGATTATCGAATCCTTTTTGGTGATTGATTTAGGTACGAATGCCAATCCAACCATGATGATTCCAGGTATTTCTAAGGCATTAATTACCACAGCTGCGGGTATGGTAATTGCTATTCCAGCACTATTTGCCTACCGTTATTTTCAGCGCCTAGTTCAGGAATATGTGGCTGAACTCGAGCAACAGTCGACTTTATTTCATGCCGCCTTATTTTTTCAGAAACACCTTGAAAATGAAAAAAAGAAAGCTGGTTAAATCCGTTTTAGGGGTGTTTCATGAAATTTAGACGCAGAACAGTTGAAGATATTCATATCAATCTTACGCCATTGATTGATTGCTTGTTATTTATATTGGTGATTTTATTACTGACCACCACCTTTAACCAGCAAAGTCGGATCAATCTTTCTTTACCGGATGCACAAGGTGTTCCGCCAAAAGAATACAAAAATAAAATTGAAGTCATGGTAGACTCGGCAGGGCATTATGCAGTAAATGGGCAGGCACTTTCGAGTAAAGAGTCGGCTGATTTAAGTACTGCAATTAAGCAAGCAGCAAATGACAATCGTGATCTGATGTTTGTGATTGCTGCAGATGCCAAAGCGACGCATCAAGATGTTATACGAGTGATGGATGTCGCAGGACAGCTCGGTTTCGTTAACATCAATATCAGTACCAAAGTTCCATCTCGAGGTTATTAATTAGTGAATCAAGATTTTAAGGTCTATGTCCGTCTTTTGGCGTATTTAAAGCCGTACTGGGGGGCAGCCTTACTCGTTATTATTGGATTTGGCGTAAATGCGGCAACTGAAGTTTCTGTAGCGAAATTACTTAAATATATTATTGATGCAATTCAAGATGGTAATCGTGGAGATCTTGATTGGTTTCCAGCGCTAATTATCTTGTTGATTTTTTTCCGTGGCTTAGGGTTATTTATGGGTGGCTACTTTACTGCAGTCATCTCAAGAAGTTTGGTATTTAGTATTCGTCAAGAAGTTTATGCCAAACTGTTAAAACTACCCGCACAGTATTATTTGGATAATTCATCAGGTCACATCACTGCAAAAATTATGTATAACGTGGAGCAGTTAACCGCAGCTTCCTCTGAATCGTTAAAAACATTAATTCGTGATGGTGCAATTGCTTTAGGTTTATTGGGTTATTTGCTGTATACCAATTGGCGTTTAACCTTGTGTATTTTTATCTTTATGCCGATTATTGGTTTATTGGTGCGTAAAGCTTCAAAACGCATGCGTAAGCTGTCTATTCAAGTGCAAAATACCATGGGGGATGTCAACCATATTGTGCAAGAAACAGTCAGTGCGAATGCGGTTGTCAAAAGCTTTGCTGGCGAGGAAAATGAACAAAAACGTTTCTATAAGTCTTCAGAAGAAAACTTAAAACGTGGTTTGAAAATGGTGGTTGTACAAAACTTAAATAGTCCACTTGTACAATTGGTCATGGCTTTTGCTCTAGGTATCATTATTTGGTTGGCATTACGCCCACAAATTTTAGGTGATACTTCAGCTGGCGAGTTTGTTGCCTATATCACAGCAGCAGGATTGTTAGCAAAGCCTATTAAAAATTTAACAGATATCAATGAAAAATTACAACGTGGTATTGCGGCTGCATATTCTGTATTTGAAGTTCTAGACCTGCCTCAAGAAGAAAATACTGGAACATTAACGCCAAAATTATTGGGTAATATCAAGTTTGATCATGTGTCTTTGGTTTATAAAAATAATGTAAAAGGGATTGATGATTTCTCATTAGACATACAAGCAGGCCAAACCATTGCTTTGGTTGGGCGTTCAGGTGCTGGTAAGTCATCTTTGGTGAATATGTTAGTGCGCTTTCAAGAAATTAGTGCAGGGCAGATTTATCTAGATCAACTGCCTATTCAAGATATTGAACTCAGTTGTTTGCGTACCCAAGTTGCGATGGTCAACCAGCAAGTTGTGTTATTTGATCGAACAGTGCGTGAAAATATTGCATACGGCCAATTAGAAAAAGCCTCTGAGGAAGCCATTATTGCCGCTGCTAAAGCAGCTTATGCACATGACTTTATTATGGAGTTACCAAAAGGTTATGACACACCTTTAGGTGCGCAGGGCTTAAGTCTTTCAGGTGGTCAACGTCAACGTATCGCCATTGCACGTGCAATCCTTAAAAATGCACCAATTCTTATCCTTGATGAAGCCACCAGTGCTTTGGATAATGAGTCTGAACACTTTATTCAAAAAGCATTTGATGAAGCGATGCTTGATCAAAATCGAACCACGATAGTGATTGCTCACCGTCTATCCACGATCGAAAAAGCGGATAAGATTGTGGTTATGGATAAAGGGCGTATCATAGAGCAAGGTACTCATACTGAGTTATTGGCGAAGCATGGCGCTTACTATCAATTGTATGAACGTAACTTTGAGGAATAATCGAACATGTCTATTGCGCAAATCATTCAAGATGCTTGGAATAAACAGTCCAAGTGGTTGATTGCATTGCGGCCATTGTCATGGTTATATCAGTTCGGTTTTACGGTAAATAAGCAACTGTATCAAAAAGGTATAAAAAAAACCTATCAAGCACCTGTCCCCGTGATGATTATTGGAAATATTACTGTGGGCGGGAGTGGAAAGACACCGTTATTGATCCAGTTGGTGAAATATTTGCAACATCACCATGTTCGCGTTGGCGTGATTAGTCGTGGTTATGGGGGGCAAGGGCCTTTCCCTGCACTGGTTACTTTAGATTCTGTGCCTGATCAAGTGGGCGATGAACCCTGTTTGATTGTTCAGTCTACTGATGTTCCCATGGTGGTGGGTGGTAATCGCCAAGCCAATATTGAGTTACTACTGCAACATTATGAACTTGATTTAATCATCAGTGATGATGGTTTACAGCATTGGGCTTTGGCGCGTCAAATCGAATGGATTGTACTGGATAATAACCGAGGTTTGGGCAATCAGAAGCTACTTCCTGAAGGTTATTTACGCGAGCCAGTGAGCCGTTTAAAACACGGTACCGTGATTGAGCATGCGCATCAGCCGCATTCAGCTCTCAATATGCATTTAGAAGTGACTGAACCTTATCTATTAAATCCAAGTTTTGACCAATCTGAACAGTTTGATCCTACACTTGATTATTATGCAGTCGTTGGAATTGGTTTTCCGCAACGCTTTTATAA
>JAHQCQ010006873.1:0-21969 GCA_023539305.1 Ilex asprella
AACTAATATAATATTATTTAAAAATGATAAAAAATTATAAAAAAATTATAAAATTCTTATTTAAGAATATAATACTCGTTAAATAATTATTTTCTATCTACAGTACCCATTAATCGTGTTATTCGTGTCGAACCTGAATTTGACCCATTTATTACCGTGTCAACTAATCGTGTTTTTTTTGTGTTCGTGTCGGGTTCGGTTCGAGTCGGGTTCGTGTTCCAGGTTAAAAATTGACAGCCCTAATGCTATAGGAGCTGAGACTCCTGTGCGGTCTTCTGCGGGGATTGTAGCTCCATATGGCTTGGTGGACATACTTTGACTTGGCTTCGGTCAAGGCGTTTCAAGAGCCTGTCTAGAGGTGGCGAAAACAATGTTATTCAAAACATTAAATTACTTAACATGATTACCTGGAGAGATAGGCAAGTTTTTTGCGTGAGAGCAAAGACAGTGTTGTGGGCGTCTCGAGAGAGGGCCGCATGAGCTGAGGTCGAGCTACGTATAGTCTCGGAGATGGCTGTCGTAGCAGAGGTGACTACTTGCATGAGAGCAGAGTCATAGAGGCCGAGCTACGTATAGTCTCGGAGATGGTTGCCGTAGCAGAGGTGACTACTTGCATGAGAGCAGAGTCATAGGCCGAGCTACGTGTAGTCTCAGAGGTGGCTACCGTAGCAGAGGCTTACAAGGTGACTTGCATGAGAGCAGAGTCATAGGCCGAGCTACGTGTAGTCTCGGATGATGGCTGCTGTAGCAGAGGCTTACTAGGCATGTCCCGCACTTCCTCTTTGACTTTGTGCTTGGCTTTCTGACTTACTGGTTCTTTGTAGGTCTCCCCATTGACAGGTTCGTAGTGGATGAGGTCTTTGCCTCTGGGGTGGTGCCCATTCTTACTCCTCCTTCTAAAAGGGCGAAGTCTGGTGCCCCCTGTTCTTCACGGCCGAGGCCAGTTGACCCAGTAGGTTCTGTATCGGCTAGGTTTGATGATGCTCTACCTTCTCTTTCGATTTATGTCTCCCTTTCACCGAGACACGGTTCTGGTACCGCTGTGGGGGCTGAGGTGTCGGCGTCGCAATCCACTGTGATAGAGGTGGAGGTGGCAAAGGAGAGATTCAGTGCCTTGGTGACCGGTGTTGAGGCTAATGAGATTGCCTCTCGGGGTCCTGGGGGTGTAGTCAACGCCGCTGTAGAAGACATTACTCTGGTACGCCAGTCCCTCTATTTTGTATTTGGCTTTCTTTATACTTGAATGTCCATAGGTGATGGCTGCCTTGCTTTCCTTATTTAGTAATACGATGATGATCGGGAAGGCAGTTCTTGGCGAGGCGAAGGAGAGGCGGGCGCATGAGCCTACTGAGGAACAGCTTGCGGCTACTAAGATGAAGCTTTCACTTGAGCGACAGACACGAGAGAATGACGCACTGCTAGCTCGACAGGCACGAGAGGATGCCGAGAAGCGATTTGAGCTAGAGCGGCGGACGCGAGAGAGCACCGTTGAGCGGTTGAAGCTATCTCAGAGGAGGGTTGCTCAACTTGAGGCTGACCTCGGTGTAGCACTTGGGAGAGCTACTAGTGCGGAGGCGCAGAGGGATATTGTTGAGAGGGATAGGGCCAGTGCCTTCATTGACAGCTACGAGGAGCTCAGGCGGAAGGTCTCTGTAGCATACCCTTATTGTGATCTTTCTGATCTCAGGGCCTCAGGAGGCTCTTGAGTCCGATGATGAGGACTATGTGAGTGATGACAGTGAGAGTCATTGAGAGTGGACTATGCAAATGATGAGCTGGACGTTTGAGGCTCATTCCATTGAGATGGAGATGAGGAGAGCTCTGCGGAGCTGGACGTCTGAGACTCCTTCCACTAACTCATTCCAGTGAGATGGAGTTGAGGAGGGCTCTGTGGAGCTGGACGTCTGAGGCTCATTCTATTGAGAGAGAGATGAGGAGGGCTCTGTGGAGCTGGACGTCCGAGGCTCCTTCCATTGACTCATTCCGGTGAGACGGAGTTGAAGAGGGCTTTGAGGAGCTTGACGTCTGAGGCTCATTCCATTGAAGTAGAAATGAGGAGGGCTCTGTGGAGTTGGACGTCTAAAACTCATTCCATTGACTCATTCCGGTGAGATGGGGTGAGACTCATCGTCTAGAACCTCTTCAAGTGGAGCGTCCAAGATGGAGAGGGTGAGACCTCTCGTCTGAGCGACGTCATAGGGGGCGCCATCAAGGAGAGGGCGAGGTCGTCATGCGGCGCCTAGGGTGAAGGAGACGAGACCCCTAGTCGGCATCACAAGGTGGAGAGGGCGAGACCCCTCGTCTGCATCATGGGGGAGCTCGAGTTGGAGAGGGCGAGGCCGTCATGGGACGCCTCTAGTGAAGAGGGCGAGACCTCTCGTCTGAATCATGGGGGCGTCCGAGTTGGAGAGGGCGAGGCCGTCATGGGGGCACCGCAGGTGGAGAGGGCGAGACCTCTCGTCTGGATGCTTGGTGTTGGGTCATAAGCTGTTTAAAAAAAAAAGCAAGACAGTTACGAACATGATAATTATCAATTTTTATTTCATAAAATTATAAATAACCAAATAAATCAACAATAAAAATAGAGAAAAACTTGAGGTATTCGACGTCTCATAGGTGGGCCAATGTTTCCTTGGTGGGGTTATAGTTGCATCCTCTTCTTAGCCCTTAGGAGATCGTCTAGATTTCTCCGAGGAGTTGTTGGCGTTCGACGTCGTCCTGGTCTTGGCCAGGCGGTGGAGCTTGTCCTCTACCAGCAACGTACTGCCTCAATCGGCCACGTTGTATGAGCTCCTCGTTCTGCCTCTTAAGGTCAAAACAGTCGTCCGTGTCATGACCGTGGTCGCGGTGGAAACGACAGTACTTGCTGGGATTCCGGCGCTTGGGGTCAGACTTCATCTTTCCCGGCCAACGGACGGCGGGCTCATCCTGTATCTGGAGTAGGATGTGCTTCATTGAGGCATTAAGTGGAGTGAATGGCTGACGGTCTCAGAGGCAATGATTCGAGACGGTCCTTTACAGGGACCCTTTCGGCTTTCTTTCTCTTATTATCAGTTTTCCTTCGATCTTCTCGATTGTCTTTCCTTTTCTCCCCTTGGGAGGACTCTCCTCTGCGGGCTCTGGTGACGTCCTCGGCGTTCATGTATTTTTGAGCCCTAGATAGCAGCTCGGGCATGCTAGAGGGTGACTTTTTGATGACTAAGAACATGAAGCTCGAGGTGCGGAGGCCGGCGATAAAAGCAGCCATGGCTACTTTGTCATCCGACTCATTAATCTGGAGCACCTCCTCATTGAAGCGAGCAGAGTAGTCATGAAGGCTTTCATCCCTATCCTGCTTAATGGTGAGCAGGTGGGTCACTAGTTTTTTATGGCGGTGTCCCCCAATAAAGTGGGAGACGAAGGACCTGCTGAGTTCTATGAAGGAGTGGATGGAGGAGGGCTTGAGTTTGGAGAACCACTGGCGAGCGGACCCCTTTAGGGTGGTAGGGAAGGCCCTACACATGATCTCCTCAGGCACATTGTGGAGTTGCACGAGGGACTTGTAGGTGTCTAGATGGTCAAGGGGATCTTTATTGCCATCGAAGGTGTCGATGTTGGGTATTTTGAATTTCGAAGGGAGTGGATAGTTGACAATATCAGCAGTGAAAGGTGCGTCAGTGCGTCTTACCAGGTAATCCACGGGTGTTGGCGCTTGCGCTTTGATGGCGTTGAGGGCGTCACCGAGTTGATTTTGCACCTCCTTAATCTTCTCGTCCCACTAATTGGGGACATCCTGGTGATGGTACTGGCTTTCATGGTCTCCATACTGACTTTCTCTCTCATCCTCATGCGCAGGTACGTGCGAAGGGTGAACACGCGAGCTCCCTGCGCGGTGAGGAGGAATCGGTTGACGAGGGACTCCCTGGCGTGGTGCTGAAACATTCCGATGAGGGACCTGGCGTCCGGAGAGGACAGACAATGGTTCCTCTCCCGTCGGAGGGAGTTGGACTCCTCCAACAAGGTGATGGGTGACTCCTCCTTGAGAGAGCATCAACTGGATGATCTGGTGATTTTGGTTCACCAGCAGCTGCATGGTCTGCAGGAGTTGTTGTTGTGACCGAACGACAGGAGTCGCCGTAGCAGAGGGTCCTTCGGGTGCGAGGGGAGGCGAAGCCTCCTTCCGGTGCACGGGGTTGTTATCTTCGGGTTGATAAGACCTCGATTTGGTGGTGATTGTCATGGATTGCGAGAAAGGTAGGAAGACTACGTCGCTTCCCACAGACGGCGCCAAACTGATGATGCACAAAATCGTCTTCGTGCGAGATCAACAGTCACTAGAGTGATTGATGAGCAATCAATGGTAATTAGTGGTAAAACAGTAAATAAGAGTCAACACAGGAGATTTATAGTGGTTCGGTTTCGGATGACCTACGTCCACTTTTCGAACGGCGACGGTGGCCTGGGGTGTTTTATTGATCAACGGTGGTACTCCGGAGAGTTTACGATGAGTCTAGAGACAGAGTGTGTAGAGAGCTTTTAGAGCTTGCTAAGTGCAACTAGTGTAGTGTATGTGTCTCAAGAGTCATCGTGCCATTTATACAGTGAGAGCTTACATTATATAGGCTCACCAATGCGGTGAGGCGGTGACGTGAGGGAGAAGTCTCCCGTCAATTGGTAAGTACAAACGTGGTAGGAGTGAGCCTCTTTGGTAAGTAGAGTTATGGTAGGAGATCTCCGTATTCCGAGTCTTCCTCTACGTGCTCCTATTTAGTCGGATGTCATTCGGGTGTAGAGTGTGCTCACGCTTAGCCTTGGACTTGAGTCTTGAAGTAAGGAGGAGACGAGGAGGAGAAGAGAGGATAGGAGAGGGCCAAAGTGGGAGGCACCCACTTGGCCTCCTATGGGCGGCGCCCAATTGGAGGGGAGTGGGCGGCGCCCACTTGGTGTGGAGAGGTGGGCGGTGCCCCATGAGGGGTGTCCTCACCTCATTGTTCAGCTCTTCCTTCTCTCGGCTTCCAAGTAACCCATTTAGTTTCATAGCTCGTCTCTCTCTCTTTCGTACTCCTTGGAGGATGATCGCGAGTTGGCTTGGTCTTGATCTTGAGTCTTGAGCTCGGACTTGCTTCGGAGTGGGCTTGGTCGTCTTGGACTTGAGTGAGGAGGCCGGAGGAAGGAAGAGGAGGAGACGCCCGAAGGGGAGCCAACCCAAGGCGGCGCCCAAGGGCCTTCGACCTCTTGGGGGTTGTCCTCTTGATGCCCGCGCGTTCTTGGAGGAGCTTGGGCGTTGGCCACTTGATCTCCTTGGACTCCCTTTACTATTCACCTCCGATTCACTATTCACCTCTGATTCACTATTTACCTCCGATTTACTATTCGCCTCCGATTTACTATTCGCCTCCGATTTTACTATTCACCTCCGATTTACTATTCACCTCTGATTTCACTATTCACCTCCGATTTACTATTCACCTCCGATTTCACTATTCAACTCCCTTTGACGGGTGGACCCTGCTCCATGGGTCTTTTGGGCTCTTCTATGGGCTTCTTCGATTCTGTTCGGATTGGGCCTTAGCTTAGTAAAATCCGGACTCATCAGAAACTATATACATTTAACTCCACATTTCATGGGTGCAATAATCAAAACTCAACACCACCATTCAACTGAACAGAGAAAGAAGGCCTGCCAACATTGTCAAGACGAGTTTCCACTCTAACAACTATCCCTGAGCTCCCAACATTCCCATTCCACTTTGACCTGCCAAGCTGCATGCAAGAGGAGGAAGCCAAATGTCAACAATTTTGATTTAATTCATCCAATAAATGCTGTAAGAGGATATGAAGAAGCATATTGTAGCCAAATGAAAGTAAAGCTCATATTGGCAATGAGAATTTGCGGCAGGGAAGATGATGTGTGTTGCGAGGAAGAAACATTTGCACTCATTGCGTTGGGCTATTTTGCCATTTAAGTTCATCATTTTCAAAGTATTTTTAGAACACATGCATTATCATCCAAAGAATGTAGAAAACCTATACACATGTCGAGGCATTATTCCCATGAGAGAATTGAGATAATATGCTAATTTCTGATTCTTCCTTTCTACTTCAATCAAACCCCTATTCTATTTATCTAATAATCCTTTCAACAAGGTTTAAAATTGTTCGCCAATTCAGAGTGTATTAGTAATTGTGTGTTTCAAGACCATCAGATAGGAACAAATGTCCCATCTTGTTGGCATAGTGCTCAAATAGCACAATCATATGCAGAAAATCAGCATCCAGTTTTTTATCAGGTACCAGAAGCCACAACCAATAGAATCAAACCTGCTTATACAATGGGGATTCAAGGGTCATGATCACACTGCAGTGGATTTATGGCTCATATGAAAACATAATGCCCAGCTTAGTGCCAATTAGTGGGAGTCTGGGAGGGGTAGATTCGATACGGAGCTCAGTGGCCCATCTATGAGTATTATAACTGAATATGGCATAGGGCCAAGTAAAGGAGAATCTGTTTAGACCATATCCTCAACAGAGTAAAGGAGAAACTTACAGACATCAAAGCAAAAGTAGAAGGATGTGTTACAAATGCACAACGATAGATAAGATTCACTTCCTCCTTCACAGAATGTATAAGTTCTGCCCGCAACCCTAGATTGCTTCCACCAAATGTGGGCATAAACTGTACTGGGTACAAACATAAATGAGGAGACAAATTAAAGAAAACCATGTAGCAAACTCAAGTGACAGATAGATTAGATCTAGGTGAAAAATAAAAAATAAGCATGGTTAAATATTTTTGCATGTAATTGCATAGTCATGCTTAAGGAGAAAGCAAGTGTGCTCAAACATTATATTTTGATTGGCAGGTCCTCAAGGACTTGGGAACAGATGGCGTTGCCTATAATTTGTAGGCAATAGTCTCATATGTTTTCTTTTCCCTAATGGAGCCGAGAGAGTGACTCTGGCTTCAAGTGGAACCAAGAACCATCAGGGAAACAGAGTTTTGATGGACAAGGAGATGGGAGAGGGAGCTATCATTTTGTTTGCGTGTGGAAAGGGGTGTGGGGGTGGGCAAGCCTAGGAAATGGACTTCGCTGGGCAGGAAAATTGGTTCTTGGCAAAGCACAAACAAAATTTGCAGCCAAATAAGGAAAACACAAATATAAAACCTTGAGAATGTCACACCACTATAATCCACCCCATTTCCTCAGCTATAGAAGTATGATTATGGTGACTTCCACTAGTTTCATGATGACATTCATGCATATAATATGTTAAAAAAACAATGCAACAAACAAGGCAAGTGTTTTTACCTGAACTGGATGGTCGGCCTCACCATGAGACCAGCTCTCTTCCAAGCTAAAGCTTGTGCCAAGTCCAATATAAATGATTTGTCTAGCCATTGCACTGTTGGTGTGATGCATGTTCCCCACTTATTCTGAATGGAAATTTAGTATTACAAGTTAGTCCCTCACATGGGGGAGTTAACTAGGGGACTGAGGTCAAGATGGAAGAAATATATTTCAGAACATGAACAAAGATCAATGAGAGACAACTTTATGACATTTTACAATCTTGCCGGCTCACCTTGCAAGAAAAACTAAACCTCATCTCTCCAGGATATTGACCCTGAGCTTGCAGCAGACCCTCACAAAGAGGTAGGAATGCACTGGTGGATAAGCCCTCGCCAGATACATACGTGAGTTGACCATTTGAAAACTGCAAATCCATGAATGACTAGGGGTTGTGGGAAGGGGAGGAAGGTGTGGAGAGACTGTCAGAAAATTCACCTAAAGGAATCTACTAATTACTTGAAAATTTCAGCTTTAGCAGATGATGTCTCAATGAGATGGAAAACAACATCTATAAGTGCTAGCCATACCATCCAAATCTAATTGTCCTTGGCAACGGTGTTAAGTTTATCTGACAAGTTTGAGGGAACCCAAAAGGTCATAAGTGACAACAATTTTAAAATAAGTACCAACTTACTGCCAGGAGTGTGCAAACATGCACACTCACAGATAGAGATGCAGGATGAGCGAGAGATACTAATGATTAGCATTCCTATTTTGATTAGGTTTAAGTATATTACAGAGGGAATGCAAATCTAATTTGGGCTAGTGGAACAAAAGAATTCAAACAAATCTTCCTTTACAATCAGTCCTGATGTAAGCATTATCCCAGATGTGGGCAAGGCACTGCATGCCCAAGTGAGTAAGTTCTCTATAGAGTATTTAATTATTTTCAAATCACAAAAGATCTCTGACGTTGCAAAGTAATGTTTTACTAACTACTGAAAATTGTTACCTGCTCCTTTGCCTCCTCAATCCCCCCCTTCACCCCCCAACACACACACACAACACCCACCCACCCACCACAGACAAAAAAAAAAAAGAGTTAAGTATATCTACATCTTCTTTCCATCAGAGGTGAAATTTGGCAAATTACAAGATTAGGTTTGAGTGATGCATACTACCATATTGCAAAAAGTTTGTAAAATTTCAATGCTATGGCACGTGTTTTGACTAATAAGGATTGATCTTATACTAGTATATATAAAGCAAAAGCAAGTAGAATATGTGAACAAAGTAATAAAACACAAACAGAACGACGAGACACTCAGTCAGAAAATCAAACTTTTTTAATAAAAGCAGATCACAAACTCATTTTGCTTGGTAACTGTTCAAACTTACACATGCCAAAGGATTGAGGCAGATCATTGACATCAACAGCCACCTCCTATGCTTGACCACACAGCTGGACACAGAGAATGCATTCCATTCTGGCAATTAACGAAAGCAAAATGTTAGTGCATACCATGGAAAGAAAGATGACAATATGAAAATACAAAAGTAGCCACCCAGAGGAAGGGCCCATATTACATCTCTTTTTTTTCTTTCTCCCTTTCCTATTCTTGAGGAGTTTGCATTTTCTTTGTGATCTGAGGTGGAGAGGCAAAAGCATTGCCCAAACCCACCATAGAGGTTGCCATATACTAGTACTAAGTATAATATAAGTGTTATGTTGAGAACAAAAGCTTGCTGATAAATATATGCTTAGATAGCAATTCAATATCAAAACTAAAAACAATGTTCAGCAGAATACCCAAAACACAATGTCCATAATCTTGAGATTCTTAACCAACTGTTGTCATTTCCAAATATGAAGTATAAAATTTTACATATAGTACATACTAGATAGCAATAGGAGTTTACCTTCTTATCATAACCATACCAAAGCAAGTGTTGCTTTGACAGATGAACTGGCAAAAGAAGAGTGGAATCACGAACAAACAGTAATGGTCCAAGCTGGAGAAGGAAGAGTGATTATTCTCATTTCCCGATGTAGAACTGCCATGTGATGCTTCAATTTTCCACAAATCACCCCTTGCAACCAAAGAAATTTCAACGCCACGTGTCCTGCTGTCATATGCCAATGTTATATTAACGGTCCCCTGCATTCAACAATAGGCCACCACAAAAAGAAATTAAATGAAACTAAACATATAAAAGTCAAGCTACAACAGCCAAGCTGTTTTGGCCATTATTTGAATATCCAAATTATTTCATCCAAGGATCCTTCCACATATCTAACCCCACAGGCCAAACTTTATAGCCCCCCTGTGGAACGGAAGGAGGAAGACACAGGTGGTGATGATGATGATAACAAGTGACAACAGTGGAGCTGGCAGTGATGAAGCTCTTGTACCTAGATACAAAAAGAAGGATTTGCATCTAATTGTGTCATTGAAATCACATGATGAGACTGGAAAACACAATCATCCCATGAAAGCACGCTCCAACATACAAAACCACATATGTTACTTCGTATAAAGCAACATTATCATATATTAACAAGGTTTACAAATAAAGAAGCATTTATGGTGGGCAGCAACAAAGAGAGAGATAGAGAAAGACAGATCAAAGCCTACTACCTTTGCACCACTTATTCCCCATATTATACCTAAACAAATCAACATAGGTTTATCATGAAAAAAACATTGGGTAGGCATTAGTCAATAGTGGAAAAGATGTACACCTGCAGCAATAAATAAAGAGATTCGAAAAGAAGGAGTAAAACATGCAATGGCTTGCTAAGCTACATACAAACAACAAAAATCTTGTCAAATGGAGAGGTCAACTATAAACAAAGGAACCAAACAGTAAAATTGAATCATTGATACGTGGTTATCAAATCATTAGTAGATAGAGGAAATAATTGCCATTTGGCATGTCATCATTGATAGGGCTGTCAGTTTTCGATACGACAAATTAACACAACAGGAATCGAATACGAAATTAAACAAGTTAATGAGTTAAAACGGGTTAACACGCTTAAAAATGCAAAAAATCATGTCAGGTTTATGTCAAAATCAGGTTAGCTCGATTTTGTTCTAATTAATTTGTATATTTTAAAAGGGTAGACAAGATTCGGACATGAACCCGAGCTAACCCATTGTAGACCCGTTTAACCTGTTTGTGATAGTATAATTTGTCTGTTATATATGACTGTTGTATTCTTAACATTATTACTTTAGTTCTTGCTTCTGCTATGATAATTGACAGTATAATTCTTAACATTATTATGACGATATATTAGTATAGTTCTTGATTTAATTTTTGAGCTGAAACTTGAATGCATTTTAATTAATTTCATTGATGAGATGTGATATGTTATTTGAAAAAAAAATTATTAGAAATTTTGGATGAATGATTGAATGATGTATTTAATGGTAATGAACTGATGTGGAAACAAGTTATGTGTGTTAAACAAGTTTTTGTTATGTGTGTCAAACAAGTTAAACAGATCATGTAATGATTGTTAATCCAAAAACGACATGTTTATTAAACGTGTCAAATAGGTTGGGTTCGGGTAACCCGTTTAATGGTCAGGTCAGGTTAGTGTTTACACATTTCGACACGATTATTAAGCATATCAAACTTGGGTTTTGAGATTTTCGACACAAACTCGAAATCAACCTGAAACGAAATGATCCGTGTCGACACGTTTGACACCCCTAATCACTGACATTTATTTTAACATTTTAAATCACAAGTGCGGACTTCCAAAGCACTTCACATGAAGAATCTAAAAAGTTTCAACTACCTCAAAGTTAAAAAGGGTACCAAAACCTAAACTAGCCTTGCTATGGCAATACAATACTAGTAACATGCTAAATAAAATGAAACCAAATTTATAAAAGTCGAAATATGATAAAAGTGAGTTCTAAGTAACATGCTACCCAAAATGAAATCAAATTTCTAAACGTCAAAATATGATAAAAGTCGGTTCATTGGGCAACATAAGAACCAACCCATCCAGATTTTAGACAGGATTGTAAACCAGATTTCTCCAGTTGCAAAGCAAATATCTTTTATAATAAATGCATATCAACCATATGTTAAGTCCAATTTTATCATCTATACTACCAATATGAAATATTTCTATTAATCGATAACAATACCAGAAGGACAGAGTCTTGTACAATCACCCATTAACATGCAAAAAACAAAGATGAAGCTACCGTCTTGGAGCAAGAAGTAGCTGAGTTGGGCTTTGGGTTGGATGCACTGGCCTGAGCTTCAGGTTGGTATGCATTAATACTCTGAACTTCATGGCAATTGCCTATTGGATTGGATGCAATTGCCTGAGCTTCAGGAGGTGATGCATTAATACCCTGAAATTCATGGCTAATGTTTCATGTATAACAACCGAAATACCCAATCAACGATTCAAACCAGAGTTGCACCCCAAACTATAACTACGGTGAGGTAATTAAAACTTTGAAATTTTCGTCTGTTCTGAAAGCGATGCTTAATAAAAAAAATGAGTTTTTTTTATTAAATACATCATTAGAGCACATAACAAGCAACCAATCTGTGCCAGCATTTAATTATTACACAAATGATACATCATTAGAGCACATAACAAGCAACCAATCTGTGCCAACATTATACAAATTCAAAATGTTACATTACACAAATGATATTAATGGCAAATTTGATCAATTTAATTATTATGTCAGAGAAAAACATATATTCCACGATCAATACTAATTGTTGACATGTTGTGAAGAAAATATTAAAGAAAATATTATAATTTCTTGACCGTTGGATGAATGAATTTGAGGCCGCAGGATATGTTCTAAGAGCAGTCGTAATCGTTGATTTTTCGAAGGAAAAACATTATAATTTTTTGACCGTTGGATGAATAAATTTGAGACCGTATGATGTATTACAAGATCGGCTGTAATCGTTGATTTTTTGGAAAGGAAAATATTAAGGAAAAAATGATAATTTCTTGACCGTTGGATTAATAAATTTGATACCGTATGATCGACTTGTTGAAGCCGCCATATTTTATATTATAGACTTTTCATTTTGCTCTTTCATTCGTCTTTGTTGTTTTCATTTCATGCTTATGTGTATGTTTTCATTTTTCATTATTTTGTTTTCAAGTTTTTAAGTTTAGGTGAATACATATATTATGTGTGGAAATTGAAACAATTAATATTTTTAATTTATTTGGAACTTGAAACAATTAATATTTTCTATTTTCTGGAACTTGAAACAATTTTTGTGAAACTTGAAACATTTTTCATTAATATTTTCTTGAACTTGAAACAATTAATATTTTTTATTTTTGTGGTCAATGTTGTTCCAATTTGATTTTTATTTTTTTGGAATGTTATACATATATTATGTGTTTTATTCACCACATAATTTCATTTCAATTAAATTTTTTATTGTAGGATACTATAATGAATGATTTAGGAGTTAATGTGGCCGAGAATAGACCTCATATTGATATGTAATTTGACATTGAAGAAGATGCTTATGTGTTTTACAATAATTATGAAGGATCTGTGGGATTTAGCGTGAGAAAATATTTTTAGAATAAAAGTGTAAAGGATGACATTGTCATTTACAAAAAAATATGTTTGTTGTAAAAAGGTCAAAGAGCTTGTGATAAAAGAGAGTGGCAAATAAGGACACCTCGAGCAGAGACGTGAACAAATTGTCAAGCTCATATGTGCATATCTCTTAATAAATAAATTGACAATTTTGTTGTGGTGAAATGGGATGACAACCACAACCATTCTTTGCACCTTACTGAATGTATGCATATGATATCATCTCAACGAAAAGGTTACTGGCAGTATTTTTAAACCCGACCCAACCAGACAGGTTAACCTAGTGAACCGAAGCCTAAATCGGGCCGGTTCTCATATTAGATCATTTATGTAAAGAAACCTGATAAAACTCGTTAAACCGGACATTTCTTCTCCCAACCCATTGAAACGAGCAATTTTTGTCAAACTCGCACAAATGACATTCTAGGGATGGATTGAGGAAGCCAAACTAATCTATGCCAATGGACCTTATTGCCCGAGGTGTAAAATAACTTCCATGCCACTTATGACCAAATCTAATATTTTAGCAAAATAGCATTCTGTTGAAATGCTCTCCTCTCCCATCTCCTCCTACTCCATTGTCCTCCATCCCTCTCAGCCTTCAGGCCCACCTTATTTGACCTTTGTTTAAGCTTACTCTTCCTATGAATCATTCTACCAACCCCTCTGATGTCAACTACATGGTGACAACTTCTCCTTCAGCTAAATCATGTAGTATGATAACCCCAATTTATATTGGCAAGTATGAATTTGTTGTCAGTAAAAATCCTAGCACTAATGGTGGAATCAATAGCGATCCTATGGCATTTATTCCTATTCCTAATGGTTCTAACATAACTACTTCCCTTAAGAGGCCATGTAGTAAAGATGACTCTTGCAACAAAGAAGCAAACGTCTTAGGTAAAGGCAATCTGGGCGGTTTCACCCCCAAATAAAGCTCCTTCTTGTTCTAAGGAAGTAAAGTTATAGATGAGTAGTGAGACTGTGGAGACTCAGAAAGACCTTGCAAAGCGAGGCCCATGTAATGTTCGTTAAAATGCCGTTGGTGTTTCTTATGGTCCAAGCCAAAACTATGTTAAGGTATGTGTTGGACCAAAATAGTTTTTTTAAGTGTAAAAACTGAAATTTTGGTTGACTTTGAGCCTAAATTAAAGTAGGATCTGTTCATTGTTTTGAGTAAACTTTTGTAATTCGTATTCTACTCTGTGATGAGAATAATGTAGTATATTCAGTTGCTCAAATCAAGTAAAAAATGAATGAGAAAATAGACTCCAAAGTGACCATCTTGAAATGTAAAAATAAAGGTTGTGCAATGTGGGTTTTAACATCAATCCCACATTGGTTGAGGAAAAAATTTAACATGAGCATGTATAAGCCAAGTTTGCTATATGAAATTGGGCCCTAAGGGGTACCACAGTTTTATGAGCGGAACGAGCGCCTACATGTGTTCGGTTCGACTACACACATGCGCGCACACCACTACGCCACTACCCGACTCAGGTGTGGGTGTAGACCAAGCCTTATCTTTTTGGAGAAAATTCTTTTAATTAATCAGGCTTAAATTTCTTAACCCGAAATTTAATTTCGGTATCCAATTGGATCGCACTGGTTCAGATTTATTGCTCTGAAATTGAGTTGTGTCAGTTCATAGAGAACAGTTATGCAAGAGGTGTCTTCTGGCTTGCATTTTTCTTTTAGTATGCTGGCTGTTGGGAAAGTCACCAGAATGTCTATAAATACGCAGACTCTCATTACCATTCTGCATTTATTCATTATTCCATGTTCAGAGTTTAGTCAGACATTAGTGCATTGCATTTCGGCATTAAGGTAGTCTACATTTGGAGAGTACACAACAAAATTTCTGGTTCGTTTGATGATTAGATTGGAGTGCTACTTCTACTCATGTAAAGATCATTGTATCCTATGAGGCAGACGCTTGTTATTCCATAAGCACCGTGTGTAGGGGCAAAATCTGTCTTAAGGATATAGTGTCAAACACTAGCCTTGATCTACCTAAAGTTCAATAATAATTCCTATTCAGCAACCGAGTCAATATTTATATTGCTTTGACAAATAATTACGTGTAACTGTTACATATTTGATTGTTACTGTTTTGTTATACATTACAAGTTTCAAATCAGAAATTTCTATAAGTGATTTTACTATTTTTGGATTACCACAAACAAAAGTATTTCCTTCTAACCAGAGTATGAGAACTATAGAGGGAGTAGTAAGGAAGAAGGGAAGGAAAACCCACGCCTTTGAAGCTAAGAATGGCCTAAGTGGTGAGAACCTACCCCAAGGAACTAGCGAGTTGTTAAGGAAAAGGAAGGATTTTACACCAAATCCGATTGAGCCAATAATGGAAGAAAATCTATCCTCCCAAAGTACCATAATTGGTGAAAAGTGGGTCAACCAATCTGGTAAGACTTCTTGGAACCAAGTAGTGGGTAAAGGGAAAGGTATGGACTATACAAGTGGGCTAAGAGGAAAATCTATGTGCCTTAAATATTTTAAGCCCCTAGTGGGAGGGAATAAAACAATAGTGTCTCCCCCACAGTCAGTTCCAAAACAAGGAAGTAAAGAGTGGACTGCTTGCCTAGTTGGATACTTTATAGATAAAAAACTTCCTTTCTTTGTGGTCAAACTCATTGCACAGACTTTGGAACTCCCGAGGTTTATTGGAGGTATTAGCAAATGATCAAGGTTTCTATTTCTTTAAGTTTGTGGATGAGGAGGCTAGTATGATAATACTAGAAAATGGACTATGGTTAACTTTAGGTAGACCATTCATACTCCAAAAGTGGCAACCTAGACTTCAACCAACTAAAGATCTACACTCTAAGATCCCTGTTTGGGTAAAAATCTATAATATCCCTTTGGAATATTGGAATGAGGAGGCTCTGAATTATATTGGAAGTGCTATTGGTAAACCTTTATATGTAGATTTTCTCACAGAATCCAAGCAAAGACTCACCTTTGCTAGGCTCTGTGTTGAAATAGAAGCTAATCAGGAATCAATTGAGTCATTTGAATTATGTATGTAAGGGGAACATCCTGATCACAAAGGGGCTGTGGAAATAAGAGTGGAATATCAATGGAAGCCTAAAACATGCGTTCAGTGCAAAGTTTTTGGCCATAATAGCTACAACTGCCCAAAGGAAACCAACAAACAAGCATGGAAGAAGAGAGATGAGAGAGATGACAAGGGGAAAAGAATTGTAAACCCTGGAGAAATACTGGGGACCAATGACACCAATGAAATTTTGATTGGTAGATAAGAACTAGAGCTACATGGGGGCAACACAAGCAATGTCGGTGCTGGAAATTTGGCTTTACAAGTACTACAAGCTGGAACATCCAAGAAGGTTAGTGATCAAACAAGTTTTTTTTTTTTATCATAAGTGATCAAACAAGTTTAGAGGACCAAATCATCATTGAAATATATCAAACTCCTACAATACCTCAGAAGGTAGAGGAATTAAGCACTAGTAATCAGTTTGCTAGACTGGTAATGGACTTAAAAGCTATGATTCCAGATGAAACTGAAAGTTCTGCTTCTCTTGATATTAGTTTATTGCCAAAAAAAGTGATAAACATTGATGGAATTCCTTTTGGGAACATAAAGAAAAATTTGCAACACCATAAATCTCCTTTAAGGGGAAAAAAGGGTCTGCCAAAGCCTAGGGGCACCATTCTCCAAGACTTAAATGATTAATTTAGCTTGTTGGAACATAAGGGTCTCAACTCTCCCCCCAAACAATTGGAGGATAGAAATTTTATTTTTGAACAAAATATTGATCTTCTTGGTCTAGTTGAAACTAGAGTGAGAGATGTTAATAAAGGTAGTATCATGAAAATAACTGCCAGGAGCTGGGGCTGGATGGATAACTACTCAAGTCACACTTTGGGAAATGTCTAGATTACTTGGAACCCCAATGTTTTGAAGGTCATAAAAATTGTTGAAATAGATCAAGTCATACACTGCTCAGTCTACCACATTGAGAGTAGGGCTACTCTAAATGTATCAGTTGTTTATGGGGCTAATGATGATAGACAAAGGAGGAGACTAAGGAGAGATTTGGAATAGCATGCTAGAATGAACTCAACATCACCTTGGATAGTCTTGGGTGAATTTAATGTAGTTAGGACTTCTGAAGAGATTACAAGGGGATGTAACAGAAGAACAAAGGCCATGGATGAGTTTGAGGATTCTATACAACAAGTTGAGTTGAAAAATCTTAACTTTTCAGGTTTACTTCACACTTGGTGGAATAAAAGAGACGAGCAACACTATACCCTCAAGAAGCTTGGTAGAGTGATGGTCAATGAAGGTTGGATTCATAGATAAAATCAAGCTACAAAATAATTCTTGCCTGCAAGAATTTCATATCATAGCCCAGCTGTGGTTAGGTTAGGGAAGGATAAGAAGGCAACAAATAGTCCATTTAAGTTTTTTAACTTCATAGCTGAAAGAGGGGATTTTCTAAATATTGTGGATCATGTATGGAGAGATCATATCAGAGGTACAAAGCAATTTCAAGTGTGTCAGAAGCTTAGATTAGTTAAAATTGAGTTCATAAAGAGAAGATTGTTGATATTCCAAAGAAATCCATAGATGCTAAGTTAGCATTAGCTGAATGCCAAAGGAACTTGGATATAAATCATACGGATCACTTTCTTAGGGATCAGGAGAAGGAACTACTAAAGTTATATGTCGAGGCATTCAAACAAGAAGAAGAATTCCTAAGACAAAAACTCAGAATACAGTGGTTAGAAGCAGGGGAAAGAAATTCAGATTTCTTTTTCAAATCAATCATTAATAGGCTCAACAGGGAGAAAATCACTAACATCCACAAGCAAGATGGCACTTTAGTGGAAGAAAAGGAAGAGGTGAAGCTTGAAGCCATTCATTTTTTCAAGTCTCAATTAGGCAAAACCAACTCACAACATCTTGACATGCGTTCAATCCTAAGGAATTTGATCCAACCCTTGCCAGATGAACAAACATCTTCTTTGAGTAATGAAGTTACAAGTGATGAGATAATAAATCTTTGTTTGTCCCTAAATGGGAATAAAGGCCCCAACCCTGGTGGATTCAATGGATACTTTTTCCAAAAATCTTGGTCCATCATAGGTGAAGATATTTGTCTGGCAATTAAGGAGTTTTTTATAATTGGAGAGCTACTTAAATAGATAAGTTCTACAATCATTGCTCTAGTGCCCAAAGTCCACAACCATCCACCATGAGTGAATTAAGACGTATCTCTTGTTGTAATACTTTGTATATGGTAATTTCCAAGATCATTGCCAATAGGTTAAAACTCTTGCTACCAAAATTTGTTAGCCTCTCTCAAATGACATTTGTGGCAGGCAGAAGGATTGGGGACAACATTGTCTTGGTACAAGAACTGATGAGAAATTACCATAAGGAGGAAGGTAGCCCGAAGTGTATGATAGAGGTGGATTTGATGAAAGCTTTTGATACGGTAGATTGGGGATTTCTACTTGAGACACTGTTAGCACATAACTTTGCCCCTATGGTTGTCCAAAGGATTAGAGCTGCACTTCTACTCCAAAGTTCTCTATAAACATGAATGGAGAGTGGATTGGATATTTTCCAAGTGCAAGGGATATTAGGTAGGGTGACCCAATGTCCCCCTTTTTGTTTGTGATTGTCATGGAAGTCTTCTCAAGGATATTAAAGAAAGAGATTCAGGAAACACAACACTTCAAGTTTCAGTGGAAATGCAATAAACTCAAAATAGACCATATTTGCTTTGCAGATGATTTGATGATGTTCTGTCATCGTGATATTAATTCAGCTATGGTTTTAAGAAATGCCTTGGAAAAGTTCCAGGTATTTTCTGGGCTTAGGGCTAACCCAGTGAAGAGCCATATTTTTCTATCAGTTGCTAGTGAGGAACAAAGGATAAATATCTTTAATTGCTTTGGCTACTCAAGGGGAAGCTTACATTTGAAATATTTAGGTATTCCAATCTTTACAACCAAGTTGAAGATGCAAGACTGTGTGGCACTAGTTGAGAATGTTGAAGCTAGGATCAAATCTTGGGTCAACAGATCTCTTTTGTTTGTTGGAAAACTCCGACTTATACGTTATGTATTGTGCAATATAACCATCTATTAGGTCAGTTATTTGATTTTGCCTAAGAAGGTGCTAAAACATATAGAGCAACTTTTAAGGAGGTTCTTATGGTCAAGTCCGAAACTCAAAGCTGGTGGAGCTAAAGTTGCTTGGGATCAAGTTTGCCTCCCAAAGAAGGAAGGGGGTTTGGGAATTAAAGACCTCCAATCCTAGAATAAGGCTCTTATGTTAAGACATCTATGACATTTGGTTACTGATGAGAACAATATATGGTCTAATTGGATCTTGGAAAATCACCTGAAAGGGAAAAAGATTTGGGAAGCAAAAATACCACATGTGTGCTCATGGAATTGGAGGAAGATTCTGAGGATGAGAGATACATCTAGATTATTCTTTCTTAGCATAATTGGGGATGGAAAAAATACTTTGCTTTGGTTTGACTATTGGCATCCTGCAGGGCCTTTATTGCTAAGTTGGTCTTCTAGGATTATGTCTCACGCAAGGTTTTCCCATTCTGCTAAAGTTAGTCAAATAATTCATGATAACTTGTGGGTTTGGCCAAGAATTAATGCAAGGCATAATGAATAAATTATGGAAATCATTGTCTCAATGCCTAATTATCTTCCAAATAAGGGTAGGCAGAACAAGGTCAAATGGATCCTTAATAGTAATGACATCTACACTACAGAATCAATATTGGAAAAACTGAGGAAGAAACAATCTGGAGTCAGTTGGCATAACATTATCCGGCTTAGTCAAAATATTCCCAAGACAAGCTTCATTCTATGTCTAGCAATCAAGGAGAGGTTGGCAACTAATATCACATTTGCAAGTTAAATACCAAACTTTTTAAAGAAATGAACTGATAATATAAATAAAGAAGCAATTTGTTATTCAAGAAACCAAATGTAAATCCACTAACACACTAATCACCATGCTAACCTGTCAGCAAAAGTGGTGAACAACTCTAGTTCTTCCAATGAGCCATATATATCGTATATAACATCTATAGTAATTAAAAAACATATAACTTTCGTCACCATATATCAAAATGGTCCATATTGAGGTTCAAATACCATTCACATGCACCAAAAGTAGTGTTATACCAGCTTGTCTCTGGCAAAGGTCATCTTGTTCAAGCCCATATCAACCCACCAGCTGAGAAGAGATGAAAGAAAAATAAGAGTAATGCCTTATTTTGATTATTAAATGCGATACCAGGACCTAGAGTGAAACAAGCGATGCCAAATCACATTATGCAAGGAATTAGAATAGATTTAGTGTCTTCAAATTCAATTCCATAAAATTCATTATCAATCTCTAAGCAACCTTATTAATTTAAAACTTTGGGTCATTTGATATGGCTTTGGAAACTTATTCTTTTTCCTTTTCGGCTTTCATATTCATAATTGAATCACTATGTGTTCATAGAAAAGAGAAATGGTTTGCATCTCCCTCGACAGCCAGGGGATAGGAATAGCCTTCAGGCTTACCTGTTATTAAACACATTCGGTTAAGGCTACCCACTTTGGTGGATCTTCTAATCCAACTTTGAAAAAAAAACCATAATTGAATCGCTACTCTTTTTTTTTATTATTTTTAAAAAGTGATAGAAATGAAATACAGTTTTTGGTGTTCAAGATCTAAGCTCCTTTTATAATTTAGGATTAATTGCACTAGAGGTTCCCAAAGTATGAGATTTGTCTCATTTTGGTCTCCATTGTTTCAATTGCATCATTTTGGTCCCTATAGTATTGAATATGTTTCTATATAGTCTTTTAAGCAGACAACGTTTAGATTGCTAATAATTTTTTATCATAAATTTGTCACGTAATACTTAAATATGGTCAAAAATAATTTCGATAGCTCTTAAACAAACTTTGGGTAGCTTTAGATAAAAATTGTGTAATAGGGATAGCTTTTGACCAAAATTTGGGAAGCTCATGATTAAAATTGTATAATTTGGGTAGCTCTATTGAGAAGAAATTTGGTCAAGAATTATCTATTTTTTTTTGTTCATATTTAAGTATCACGTGGCAAGTTTATGATAACAAATCGTTAGCAATTTGAACGTTGTCTACTTAAGGGACCATATAAAAACATATTCATTACTTTAGGGATCAAAATGATGCAATTTAAATATTAGGGACCAAAATGAGACAAATCTCATACTCTGGGGACCTCCAGTGCAATTAACACTATAATTTATTTAATGAGTCAATTTATTTTCCAAATAAATGCATATTTCCAAACAAATATTTTATTAAAATTGCACCTCAACTCCAACACATTGTTTTATTAAATGGCACCCAATGGTGTTACATGGTCTGTCATTATGCACCTTACTCAAGGACAAGTGATCCAACTAGGTCCATACCTTGCTAATTTATTAACCTTTTTCTGGTGAATCGATTGCACCATGTTGTAATGAAATTTAGCCAATTGAATCAAAGTAGGGTTCATATTTAGTTCTTGTGCATACGTATCAATGAACCGTCTAGTCTCCACTCTCGGCAATCTCCAATGCAAGGGCATATCCAAAGCGTGACCTGCTTTTCAGGCCAAGGTTGGTGTATGCCTCTTATGATATCTTTCAAATGTGTGGTTGTGAAAGCCTTGGCATCATCAATGATGTTTTCACCATCCACACCAAAGAAAGAAGCTTAGCTTCGTACAGACTCAGTAGCCCCTTCACATCCTCATATAGACTTGTCTTAAAATTATTAATTTCGTCCCTGAACCTTTCAAACACACTTGTTCCCATCACAAGTAATAGAAATAATTAGTTCTACATGACATTTATTCTGATTGTGCAATAATCCAAAGAAAAAAGTGACCTGTAAAATAACATATACCTTGAGGCATATTGTACCCATGTTGTCTAAGGAATCTAAACCATAGGGCTATTGCATAGAGATCAACACTTTTAACCAGGCATTGTCACTGTCATTGTAAACAATATCTAATGCTT
>JAHQCQ010006874.1:0-11375 GCA_023539305.1 Ilex asprella
TTCTGATGATTCTTGCGGCATCGTTTAGGAATCATGAATCCCTAACCTGTATATTCACTTCAAAAGTCGTGAAAAATCCTCGAGGAGGGGCTATCTAGTAACGTAAGTTGGATTTAAAAAGTAATACGAATATGAAAGGTAAATGTATATCGGACATAACTTTTTCTCCCGAACTCCGATTGAGCTAATTTTTATGGCATTGTAAAGAGAATTTGAAACCCTAACCAATTGACGCAGATCAAATATCGCGAGTCATGTTCAAACTAGGTCAAAATTGTCAATGATGTTTGGAATAGTTGGTCGTTCCCCTCCGTAAGGAAAAAGAGTAATTTCCCCTTCATTAGTATTTCTGACATAACTTTTTCCTCCGATCTCTGATTCTGATGATTCTTGCGACGTCGTTTTGGAATCATGAATCCCTAACCAGTTTATTCACTTCAGAAGTCGTGAAAAATCCTCGAGGTGGGGCTAGCTAGTAACGTAAGTTGGATTTAAAAAGTAATACGAATATGAAAGGTAAATGTATATCAGACATAACTTTTTCTCCCGAACTCCGATTGAGCTAATATTTATGGCATTGTAAAGAGAACTTGAAACCCTCAACAAATTATTTAGATCAAATTCCACGATTCCAGTTCTAACTAGGTCGAAACTATCAAGGAAGTTAGGAATAGTTAGTCATTCCCCTCCGTAAGGAAAAAGAGTAATTCCCCCTTCTTTAGTATTTCTGACACAACTTTTTTCTCCGATCTCTGATTCTGATGATTCTTGCGGCATCGTTTAGAATTCATGAATCCCTAACCAGTTTATTCACATCAAAAGCCGTGAAAAATCCTCCAGGTGGTGCTATATTGTAACTTATGTTGAATTTAATAAGTAATACGAATATGAAAGGTAAAAGTATATCGGACTTAACTTTTTCTCACGAACTCCGATTGAGCTTATTTTTAAGGCATTGTAAAGAGAACTTGAAACTCTAACCAATTTACTGAGATCAAATTTTGCGATTCATGTTCAAACTAGGTCCAAATTGTCAAGGAATTTGGAATAGTTGGTCATTCCCCTCCGTATGGAAAAAGGGTAATTCCCCCTTCATTAGTATTTCTGACAAAACTTTTTTCTCTGATCTCTGATTCGGATGATTCTTGCGGCATCGTTTAGGATTCAAGATTCCCTAACCTGTTTATTCACATCAATAGTCTTGAAAAATCCTCGAGGAGGGGCTATATAGTAACGTAAGTTGGATTTAATAAGTAATATCGGTCAAAAATTTTTCTCCCGAACTCTGGTTGAGCGAATTTTTATGGCATTGTAAAGAGAACTGGAAACCCTAACCAATTTACTCAGATCAAATTTCGCGAGTCATGTTATAACTAGGTCGAAATTGCCAATGATGTTAGGTATTGTTGGTCATTCCCCTCCGTAAGGAAAAAGAGTTATTCCTCCATCATTAGTATTTCTGACATAACTTTTTCCTCTGTTCTCTGATTCTGCTGATTCTGGCGGAATTGTTTAGGATTCATGAATCCATAACCAGTTTATTCACATCAAAAGTCGTGTTATAACCACCAGGAGAAAATATATTGTAACGTAAGTTAGATTTAATAAGTTATACGAATAAGAAAGGTAAAAGTATATCGGACATTACTTTTTCTCCCGAACTCTGATTGAGCTAATTATAATGGCATTGTAAAGAGAACTTGATACACTAACCAATTTACTGAGATCAAATTTCGCGATTCATGTTCTTACTAGGTCGAAATTGTCAAGGAAGTTTGGAATAGTTGGTCATTCCCCTCCGTAATTAAAAAGAGTAATTCCCCCTTCATTAGTATTTCTGACATAACTTTTTTCTCCGGTCTCTCATTCTGATGATTGTTGCGGCATAGTTTAGAATTCATGAATCCCTAACCAATTTATTCACGTAAAAAGTCCTAAAAAATCCTCCAGAAGGGGCTATATAGTAACGTAAGTTGGATTTAATAAGTAATACGAATATGAAAGGTAAAAGTATATCGGACATAACTTTTTCTCCCGAACTCCGATTGAGCTAATTTTTATGGCATTGTAAAGAGAACTGGAAACCCTAACCAATTTACGCAGGTCAAATTTTGCGAGTCATGTTTTAACTAGGTCGAAATTGTCAATGATGTTTGGAATAGTTGGTATTTCCCATCCGTAAGGAAAAAGAGTAATTTCCCTGATTGACATCTATTAGATGTAAATTAGAAGCATTAAAAAATGTCGAATTAGTAGAATTACCGCACTAAAAAGTCGTAATTAAAGTAAATTAGGGTTAGTGCGAGAATTATTCATTTTAACAGTTTTTATCTACAATTGCAGGACTAAATGCAGAAATAATCAAAGAAGAAGGGAGCAATGTCAAGAAGATGGAAACTCAAGGAGGTCAAAGTGTAATATTCCAACATGAAAAATCAGAAGCCATGCAACTTGCAAATCCACTTGCA
The DNA here is from genome assembly GCA_023539305.1 of Ilex asprella. NCBI lineage: Eukaryota > Viridiplantae > Streptophyta > Magnoliopsida > Aquifoliales > Aquifoliaceae > Ilex > Ilex asprella. The sequence continues at coordinate 2,469 of JAHQCQ010006874.1, forward strand.
CCACCGTCCGGACGGCACTGCCACCGTCCGGACGGTCCTCCTTAGTCAGCACATCAAACCTCCACCTCATGCTTCCTTGCTCGCCTATAAATATGCACCTCCACCTCCCTTGCAAAGAAGACCGGAGATGAGAGCTTCGAAGTGAAAATCCAAAGAGAGAAAAAGGAAAAGAAAGGAAGAAAAAGAAAGAAGAAAGTGAAACCACGATCCGGTCCGTGATACACTTTCAGTTCCAATACTATATTTCTACATTTCTGTTATAGCTTTCCATTCGGATAGTTGAAGTGCCGCCACTTTTTCATCTTAACTGATATTAAGAGTGGTTGTGTTTCAATCGTTCCCTACGAAAGCCTTTTACATTTTGTACTTTAATTTTGTTGTAATGATAACTGTCAACACTCCTTGCTCGTCTATAGCAATGGAGCGTGAGTAGTTCCTTATATCCTCCAGTTCGAGGGGAACATATGTACAATACTGGTTTGTTTATGGAATTGCTGATGTTTTATCTATACGTTTATTATATATATAAGACATGCCAGCTGGAATGGCCCCGGTGATCCTATCGGTATGGCTTTGCTTCCGCCAGAACGCTGAGAAAGTTTCACTGACGCATGATATTACTATATATAATAATATTGCCTGCTAGAATAACCCCCGGTGATCCTATTGGTATGGCTAGTCCTACACTGGAACGCTGAGGAAGTTCTACTGTCAATATATATATATACCAAGATGATCTATTGAATAATTCAAGTATTCCATTTGAGTGGCTTGACTTTCCAGGTGACATATCCAAATACAGCTAACCTGACAAGTTGCTGTACTAGGTTAACTACCACCGGCCGACCTGACAAGTCGCTGGATGATCGTCTATACCACCAGTGGGTTTTACTTGAATTAGTCAATTGGAACATCGATAATCTAGCATAGCATAATAAGCAGCTGTGTTATAATATATATTACCTTCACAATAGCCTAATAAGCTATTGTGTGCTGAATAGGTACATCAGACCTACCGATTAACTTTCCAGTAAAATGGAAGTTGATTGATGTGTGGTAGCAATTTCGTAACAATACCAATATAAAGCATAAGGGATCCTTAAACTGAAGGATATATTTTATATTTCTGTCAATTAATCTGCTTTATTTATGCACTTTGTTATATCTGCACTTTACTTCCGCCTGCCTTTTATTTTAAAACCAGTTAATTAGACTAATCTCACACCACAAGCAATCAAACATCAAACTACTCCAAACAAACCATTTAACTGTATTTAGTTTTTTTTTTCTTTAGCATTACTTAACTCTACGTGGGATCGATACTTGGACTTAAAAACTGAGAAAACTACAATTCGACCACCTATACTTGGGTTTAATATTTTAATATAATTCAGACACACAAAAAAAAAGTGCGAATCATTCCCCTTCATTTGAATTTCTAACTTAACTTTTTCCTCCGATCTCTGATTCTGATGATTCTTGCGGCATGGTTTAGAATTCATGAATCCCTAACCAGTTTATTCACATCAAAAGTCGTGAAAAATCCTTCAGGAGGGGCTATATAGTAACGTAAGTTGGATTTAATAAGTAATAGGAATACGAAAGGTAAAAGTATATCGGACATAACTTTTTCTGCCGAACTTCGATTGAGCTAATTATTATGGCATTGTAAAGAGAACTTGAAACCCTAACCAATTTACTCAGACCAAATTTCGCGATCCATGTGCTAACTAGGTCGAAATTGTCAAGGAAGTATGGAATAGTTGGTCGTTCCCCTATGTAAGGAAAAAGAGTAATTCCCCCATCAATAGTAGTTCTGACATAACTTTTTCCTCTGATCTCTGATTCAGATGATTCTTGCGGCATCGTTTAGGATTCATGAATCTCTAACCAGTTTATTCACATCAAAAGTCGTGTTATAACCACCAGGAGAAAATATATTGTAACGTAAGTTAGATTTAATATGTAATACGAATAAGAAAGGTAAAAGTATATCGGACATTACATTTTCTCCCGAACTCCGATTGAGCTAATTATTATGGCATTGTAAAGAGAACTTGAAACACTAACCAATTTACTCAGATCAAATTTCGCGATTCATGTTCTCACTAGGTTAAAATTGTCAAGGAAGTTTGGAATAGTTGGTCATTCCCCTCCGTAAGGAAAAAGAGTAATTCCCCCTTCATTAGTATTTCTGACATAACTTTTTTCTCCGATCTCTGATTCTGAAGATTGTTGCGGCATAGTTTAGAATTCATGAATCCCTGACCAATTTATTCACATAAAAAGTTCTAAAAAATCCTCCAGAAGGGACTATACAGTAACGTAAGTTGGATTTATTAAGTAATACGAATATGAAAGGTTAAAGTATATCGGACATAACTTTTTCTCCCGAACTCCGAATGAGCTAATTTTTATGGCATTGTAAAGAGAACTTGATTCCCTCTCCAAATTACTCAGATCAAATTCCGCGATTCAAGTTCTAACTAGGTCGAAATAGTCAAGCAAGTTGAGAATAGTTGGTCATTCCCCTCCGTAAGGAAAAAGAGTAATTCCCCCCTCATTAGTATTTCTGACATAACTTTTTTCTCCGATCTCTGATTCAGATGATTCTTGCGGCATCGTTTAGAGTTAATGAATCCCTAACCAGTTTATCCACATCAAAAGTCGTGAAAAATCCTCCAGGAGGGGCTATATAGAAACGTAAGTAGGATTAAATAAGCAATAAGAATATGAAAGGTAAAAGTATATCGAACATAACTTTTTCTCCCGAACTCCGATTGAGCTAATTATTAATGCATTGTAAAGAGAACTTGAAACCCTAACCAATTTACTGAGATCAAATTTCGCGATTCGTGTTCCAACTACGTCGAAATTGTCAAGGAATTATGGAATAGTTGGTCATTCCCCTCCGTAAGGAAAAAGAGTAATTCCCCCTTCATTAGTATTTCTGACATTACTTTTTTCACCAATCTCTGATTCTGATGATTGTGGCGGCATCGTTTAGAATTCATGAATCTCTAACCAGTTTATTCACATAAAAAGTCGTGAAAAATCCTCGAGGAGGGGCAATATAGTAACGTAAGTTGGATTTAGTAAGTATACGAATATGAAAGGTAAAAGTATATCGGACATAACTTTTTCTACCGAACTCTGATTGAGCTAATTTTTATGGCATTGTAAAGAGAACTGGAAACCCTAACCAATTTACGCAGATCAAATTTCGCGAGTCAAGTTATAACCAGGTCGAAATTGTCAACGATGTTTGGAATAGTTGGTCATTCCCCTCCGTAAGAAAAAAGAGTAATTTCCCCTTCATTTGTATTTCTAACATAACTTTTTCCTCCGATCTGTGATTCTGATGATTCTTGCGGCATCGTTTAGAATTCATGAATCCCTAACCAGTTTATTCACTTCCAAAGTCATGAGAAATCCTCCAGGAGGGCTATATAGTAACGTAAGTTGGATTAAATAAGTAATAGGAATATGAAAGGTAAAAGTATACCGGACATAACTTTTTCTCCCGAACTCCGATTGAGCTAATTATTATGGCATTGTAAAGAGAACTAGAAACCCTAACCCATTTACTCAGACCAAATTTCGCGATTCATGTTCTTACTAGGTCGAAATTGTCAAGGAAGTATGGAATAGTTGGTCATTCCCCTCCGTAAGCAAAAAGAGTAATTCCCCAATCATTAGTATTTCTGACAAAACTTTTTTATCCGATCTCTGATTCTGATGATTCTTGCGGCATCGTTTTGAATTCTAGAATCCCTAACCAATTAAGTCACCTCAAAATTCGTGAAAAATCCTCCAGGAGGGGCTATATCGTAAAGTAAGTTGGATTTAATAAGTAATATGAATATGAAAGGTAAAAGTATATCAGACATAACTTTTCCGCCTGAACTCCGATTGGGCTAATTTTTATGGCATTGTAAAGAGAACTAGAAACCCTCAACAAATTACGTTGATCAAATTCCGCGATTCATGTTCTAACTAGGTCGAAATTGTCAAGGAAGTTTGGAATAGTCGGTCATTCCCCTCCGTAAGGAAAAAGAGTAATTCCCCTTCATTTGTATTTCTGACATAACTTTTTCCTCCAATCTCTGATTCTGATGATTCTTGCGGCATCGTTTAGAATACATGAATCCCTAACCAGGTTTTTCACATCAAAAGTCGTGAAAAATCCTCCAGGAGGGGCTATATAGTAACGTAAGTTAGATTTAATAAGTAATACGAATATGAAAGGTAAAATTATATAGGACATAACTTTTTCTCCCGTACTCCGATTGAGCTAATTATTATGGCATTGAAAAGAGAACTTGAAACCCTAACCAATATACTAAGACCAAATTTCGCGATTCATGTTCTAACTTGGTCGAAATTGTCAACGAAGTAAGGAATAGTGGGTCATTCCCCTCCGTAAGGAAAAAGAGTATTTCCCCCTTCATTAGTATTTCTGACATAATTTTTTTCTCCGATCTCTGATTCTGATGATTCTTGCGGCATCGTTTAGAATTCTTGAATCCCAAACCAATTTATTCCCATCAAAAGTCTTGAAAAATCCTCCAGGAGGGGCAATATAGTAAAGTAAGTTGGATATTATAAGTAATACGAATCTGAAAGGTAAAAGCATATCCGACATAACGTTTTCTCCCGAACTCCGATTGGGCAAATTTTTATGGCATTGTAAAGAGAACTTGATTCCCTCTCCAAATTACTCAGTTCAAATTCCGCGATTCATGTTCTAACTAGGTCGAAATAGTCAAGCAAGTTGGGAATAGCTGGTCATTCCCCTCCGTAAGGAAAAGAGTAATTCCCCCTTCATTAGTATTTCTGACATAACTTTTTTCTCCGATCTCTGATTCAGATGGTTCTAGCGGCATCGTTTAGAATTCATGAATCCCTAACCAGTTTATTCACATCAACAGCCGTGAAAAATCCTCCAGGAGGTGCTATATAGTAACGTAAGTTGAATTTAATAAGTATTACGAATATGAAAGGTAAAAGTATATCGGACTTAACTTTTTCTCCCGAACTCGGATTGAGCTAATTTTTAAGGCATTGTAAAGAGAGCTTGAAACCCTATCCAATTTACTGAGATCAAATTTTGCGATTCATGTTCTCACAAGGTCGAAATTGTCAAGGAAGTTTGGAATAGTTGGTCAATCCCCTCCGTAAGGAAAAAGAGTAATTCCCCCTTCATTAGTATTTCTGACATAACTTTTTTCTCCGATCTCTGATTCTGCTGATTGATGCGGCATCGTTTAGAATTCTGGAATCCCTAACCAATTTATTGACATCAAAACACGTGAAAAATCCTCCAGGAAGGGCTATATAGTAACGTAAGTTGGATTTAATAAGTAATACGAATATGAAAGGTAAAAGTATATCGGACATAACTTTTTCTCCCGAACTCCGATTGAGCTAATTTTTATGGCATTGTAAAGAGAACTTGAAACCCTCAACAAATTACTTAGATCAAATTCCACGATTCATGTTCTGACAAGGTCATAATTGTCAAGGAAGTTTGGATTGGTTGGCCATTTCCCTCCGTAAGGAAAAAGAGTAATTCCCCCTTCATTGGTATTTTTGACATAACTTTTTTTCCCGTTCTCTGTTTCAGATGATTCTTACGGCAACGTTTATAAGTCATGAATCCCTAACCAGTTTATTCACATCTAAAGCCGTGAAAAATCATCCAGGAGGTGCTATATAGTAACGTAAGTTGAATTAAATAAGCAAAACGAATATGAAAGGTAAAAGTATATCGGACATAACTTTTTCTCCCGAACTCCGTTTGAGCTAATTTTTATGGCATTGTTAAGAGAACTGGAAACCCTAACCTATTTACGTAGATCAAATTTTGCGAGTCATGTTATAACTAGGTCGAAATTGTCAATGATGTTAGGAATAGTTGGTCATTCCCCTCCGTAAGGAAAAAGAGTAATTCCCCCTTCATTAGTATTTCTGACATAACATTTTACTCCGATCTCTGATTCTGATGTTTCTTGCGGCATCGTTTAGAATTCATGAATCCCTAACCAGTTTATTCACAACAAAAGTCGTGAAAAATCCACGAGGAGGGGCTATATAGTAACGTAAGTTGGATTTATTAAGTAATACGAATACGAAAGGTTAAAGTGTATCGAACATAACTTTTTCTCCCGAACTCCGATTGAGCTAATTATAATGGCATTGTAAAGAGAACTTGATTCCCTCTCCAAATTACTCAGATCAAATTCCCCGATTCATGTTCTAACTAGGTCGAAATAGTCAAGCAAGTTGGGAATAGTTGGTCATTCCCCTCAGTAAGGAAAAAGAGTAATTCCCCAATCATTAGTATTTCTGACATAACTTTTTTCTCCGATCTCTGATTCAGATGATTCTTGCGGCAACGTTTAGAATTCTTGAATAATTAACCAATTTATTCAAATCCATAATCGTGAAAAATCCTCCAGGAGGGGCTATATAGTAACGTATGTTGGATTAAATAAGTAATACGAATATGAAAAGTTAAAGTATATCAGACATAACTTTTTCTACCGAACTCCGATTGGGCTAATTTTTATGGCATTGTAAAGAGAACTTGAATCCCTCAACCAATTACTTAGATCAAATTCTGCGATTCATGTTCTAACAAGGTCAAAATAGTCAAGGAAGTTTGGAATTGTTGGTAATTCCCCTCCGTAAGGAAAAAGAGTAATTCCCCCTTCATTAGTATTTCTGTCATTACTTTTTTCTCCGATCTCTGATTCTAATGATTCTTGCGGCATCGTTAGAATTCATGAATCCCTAACCAGTTTATTCTCATCAAAAGCCATGAAAAATCCTACAGGAGGTGCTATATAGTTACGTAAGTTGAATTAAATAAGTAATACGAGTATGAAAGGTAAAAGTATATCGGACATAACTTTTTCTCCCGAACTCCGATTGAGCTAATTTTTATGGCATTGTAAAAAGAACTTGAAACCCTAACCAATTAACTGTGATCAAATTTCGCGATTCATGTTCTAACTAGGTCGAAATTGTCATGGAAGTTTGGAATAGTTGGTCATTCCCCTCCGTAAGGAAAAAGAGTAATTTTCCCTTCATTAGTATTTCTGACATTACTTTTTTCTCCGATCTCTGATTCTAATGATTGTTGCGGCATAGTTTAGAATTCATGAATCCCTAACCTGTTTACTCACATCGGAAGACCTAAAAAATCCTCCTGGAGGGGCTATATTGTAATGTAAGTTGGATTTAATAAGTAATACGAATATGAAAGGTTAAAGTATATCGGACATAACTTTTTCTCCCGAACTCCGATTGAGCTAATTTTTAAGGCACAGTAAAGAGAACTCGATTCCCCCTCCAATTTACGAAGATCAAATTCCGCGATTCATGCTCTTACTAGGTCGAAATTGTCAAAGAAGTTTGAAATAGTTGGTCATTCCCCTCCGTAAGAAAAAGAGTAATTCACCCTTCATTAGTTTTTCTGACTTAACTTTTTTCTCCATTCTCTGATTCAGATGATTCTTGCGGCATCGTTTAGAATTCATGAATCCCTAACCTGTTTATACACATCAAAAGTCGAGAAAAATCCTCCAGGAGGGGCTATTTAGTAACGTAAGTTGGATTAAATAAGTAATACGAATATGAAAGGTAAAAGTATATCGAACATTACTTTTTCTCACGAACTCGGATTGAGCTAATTATTATGGCAATGTAAAGAAAACTTGAAACCCTAACTAATTTACTGATATCAAATTTCGCGATTCATGTTCTAACTAGGTCAAAATTGTCAAGGAAGTTTGGAATAGTTGGTCATTCCCCTCCGTAAGGAAAAAGTGTAATTCCCCCATCATTAGTATTTCTGACTTTATTTTTTTCTCCGATCTCTGATTCAGATGATTCTTGCGGCATCGTTTAGAATTCATGAATCCCTAACCAGTTTATTCACATCAAATGCCGTGAAAAATCCTCCAGGAGGTGCTATATAGTAACGTAAGTTGAATTTATTAAGTAATACGAATATGAGAGGTAAAAGTATATCGGACATAACTTTTTCTCCCGAACTTGGATTGGGCTAATTTTTAAGGCATTGTAAAGAGAGCTTGAAACCCTATCCAATTTACTCAGATCAAATTTCACGATTCATGTTCTAACTAGGTCAAAATTGTCAAGGAAGTTTGGAATAGTTGGTCATTCCCCTCCGTAAGGAAAAAGAGTAATTCCCCCATCATTAGTATTTCTGACATCACTTTTTTATCCGATCTCTGATTCTGATGATTCTTGCGGCATCGTTTAGAATTCAAAAATCCCTAACCAGTATATTCACATCAAAAGCCGGGAAAAATCCTCCAGGTGGTGCTATATTATAACGTAATTTGAATTAAATAAGTAATACGAATATGAAAGATAAAAGTATATCGGACATAACCTTTACTCCCGAACTCCGTTTGAGCTAATTTTTATGGCTTTGTAAAGAGAACTTGAAACCCTAACCAATTTATTGAGATCAAATTTCGCGATTAATCTTCTAACTAGGTCGAAATTGTCAAGGGAGTTTGGAATAGTTGGTCATTCTCCTCCCTAAGGAAAAAGAGTAATTCCCACTTCATTAGTATTTCTGACATAACTTTTTTATCCAATCTCTGATTCTGATGATTGTTGCGGTATAGTTTAGAATTCATGAATCCCTAACCAATTTATTACCATCAAAAGTCCTAAAAAATCCACCAGGAGGGGCTATATAGTAATGTAAGTTGGATTTAATAAATAATACGAAAATGAAAGGTTAATGTATATCGGACATAACTTTTTCTCCCGAACTTCGATTGAGCTAATTTTTATGGCATTGTAAAGAGAACTTGATTCCCTCTCCAAATTACTTAGATCAAATTCCGCGATTCATGTTCTAAC
>JAHQCQ010006875.1:0-21896 GCA_023539305.1 Ilex asprella
CTCTTATAGGTCTTATGTCTCATTCTTCTGACTCCCCTGATTTGTCTAAACATAACTTCCTCATGATGACTAGATTGTCAAATCCTCCAGACGGTAGTTGTCTTAAGGGGTCAGAAGGCACATGCTTTTCCCCTCGGGACCGATGATCTCATTCCCTCGGCCTCAATATGGTAAACAGATACCGAGGGATACGCGTCTGACTAATAGGACCAAAAGCTGCGCTGCCTCCGAGGTGTAAACTCCGAGGACACGTGTCATGATCACCGATGCCTCAATAAAGGATGCCGAGGACACGTGTCATGATCCCCGAGGTCTCAATAAATAGTCCCATCAACTACCCCCAGCCTTTTGGTCTTCTAACGCAGGGTAGACGTGTTGTCAGAAGGCAAAGGGGTTTTTGCCAATTGTCTCAACCACCCCCATTTATTACTCAAGCCGCTTCCGTCGTTTGGGAAACGTGTGCATTAAATGTGCCCTTCTTCGTGTCTCGTGCCCAATGATGTGGGGGCAGCCACTATATAAACCGTGGCTCTCCCCCATTTCTTCACTTTTTGGTCTCTTCGACTACTCAGAGCAAACCACCGGAGCTATCGCCGGAGTTCCTCATTGCTAACAAGAGTTGCAGGCTTCCATCGTCTTCCCAGCAGCAATCGGAGTAACATCGCGCATTCTTAGTCCCCAAGTCCTTTTTGAGGAAGAATCAGTTCTCCTAGGCTTCCAACACTCCAACTCCTCCTTCCGGTGAGTCAGCATCTTCTTCTTCTTTTTTTGGTTTTTCCGGCACATTGCCATTCCTGTGTCCCTTCCTCCTATCGTCTTTCCCCTTTTTCGGTGACTGGTGGCGTCCTTTTCCCTCAGCACTGTCTTTTTGATCGTTTGTAGAGTGAGAAAACCCCCAGTCCCCCCAGGTTCAAAAGAACCATTAATCTGCCGTAGAAAATGCCCCGACGACGTTCTGACGCCGAGGGCCAAGAAGCCAGTTCCTCGAGGCCTGGGAAGTACAAAGTGAAGGGGGTAGAACAAATTGCAAGGTTTAGGTCCTGACATGCCATCCCTCCTAGCGTCGGCATAGAAGACTTTGACCCCGAGCATCATTCTCAATCAGTCGGGATCGAGGATGAAATGCCTTTTTTTACCAAAGCCATCATAGAGGGGAGAGTTAGGTTCCCCTTGCCTCTTCTACTCCTTCGATTTCTCTCTCAGTTTCATTTATTCCCCGGGCAGTGTTGCTTGAACGTTTTTAGGATCATCATGGGGTATTAGAGATCAATAGACGTTTAGAGGTGAACCTTGGCCTAGATGACATCCTCTTCTGCTATACCCTGCTGAGGGTGATGCCTCAGCAAAACTTCTACTTCAAAGCAAGGGACCCCTCCATGTACCTAGTGACCCACCTCCCGGACTCGGATAAGGGGTACAAAGACGACCTGCTGATCTTTAGTGAAGCCTGGGAGAGGGGTGCTGGGCCTGAGTACGAGAGTCTTAGATGCCCCCTGCAGTGGAAAACGACGAGTACGTCGGCCCTCTTTGTGTGTTCTTTTACTTTTCTTGTTTCGTTTTATCAATGCAAGTGCTAACACTCTTCTCATTTCCTCAGACGTCTATTCCCGGGAGAGTGCTCCCCCGCCTCGGCATTTAGTGAACTTTCCTGACCTCGTCATCGTCTGGAGATACCTTGGCGATGGGTTTGGCCGGGCGGCACATAGACTTCTTGGTTACACGCCCGGTTACAAGAAGTACTTTCAGGTTCCCATCCCTTTTGATCCATCAAGGTGGTCTGAGCTTTTTGACCAAGCCGAGGGACAGGAGCTCGAGCCAAACTTGGAAGAGGATCCTGATAGAGCCCCCGACGCTGAGGTTAAAGGGCCGGTTGAAGAACAGCTTACAGAAAACCCTGAAGTGGACGAGGTCAGGTCAAGGCAGACCGCCCCACCGGATTCACCAGAGGCCAGTACTTCGGCGTGGCCAGATTTCTCCATCCTCCAGAATTTAGGCGAAGAAGACGCCCTCGAAGTCGCAATGTCTGGGATCGACCTGCGCTTCTTGAGGCAGAGACAGGCCCTTGCCGCCGGGAGGGGCAGGGGGTCCACCAGTTCCGTGCCCCCGCCTCCTCTGTGCTCAAACATTCCTCCACCGCCTCCGAGGACCACTGTTCGGGGCCTAGTCAGGGAGAGGGACTCCTCGGTGGAAGAGGAGAGGAGAACCAAACAGAGGCAAGACAGCCCCAGCCGCAGCAGGGCTCCTACCACTCAACAGCTTAGTGGTCGGGGCCGGGGTACATCAGCCCCTAAACAATCCTCTCAACAACAACAGCAGCAACATCAACAACAAAACCAACGAACTCCTCCTCCTCCGCTCGTAGATGCCGAGGCTGTTTGGAACCCTCGGGCCATTGACCACAATGGCAGGGTGGTTCTAGTCAGTGACTCTATCGTTCGAGACCCCCACGTTGCCTATGCAGTGAGTGAAACACTGCATTTTGGGGCCGACATGGCGGTCCATCGGGCGAGAAACACAAATCTCCTGTTTCGCGATATCATCCAGAGCTGCTTGGAGGTGGGTCTTCTCGACTTTTGTTTAGACTTCTTATTTTCGTGAGGTTTTCTAAGATTCTCTTCCTTCTTCTGCAGATTACTCAGCAAGTTTTCGTGATCGCTGCTCGTTATCATGGGAACAGGATGCAGCTCAACGAGGCATCAGAGGGGAGAAAGAAGGCCGAGGAGGATCTTGCTGCCGCTAGGGAGGCTGTGGCTACTCGGGACGCCACTCTTGCGCGTCAGGCCACCCAGATAGAACAACTTCTGAAGGACACTGAATCGGCGAGGGTTAGCACTGAAAAGTTGAGTGCTGCTCTTGCTGATTCTGAGAGAAGGCTGACCGAGCAGACCCAGCGCCTGTCTGTGACTGAGGAGAGAGCTGCTGGGTCCGAGGAGGCTTGCTTGGCCCTTACTCAAGAGCTTGACAGGGTGAGGGCCGAAATGGAGAGTAACAGAAAGTCGGCGGAGGAGCTGAAAGAAGAGTTTGCCGACAGTGTGCTTCTTGCCCTTGAGGAGAACGACCAGGAATTTTTCAAGAAGGGTTAGGATGAGGCACTTCGGGCCGCCGGCGTCCCCTCGGACTCTCCTCTCTTTCAAATGCATCCCTATAAGCCCTCGACGGCGATGCAGCAGGCCGCGTCGGAGGTAGCCGCCGATGACTTGACTCAGCTCCCCACACAATCCTTGGGGGAGTCATCTGAAGCGGTTACCTAGAGTCCAACTGACAATGCCCCGCCAGTTATCCCTCTTGCTCCCGGGACAGAAGCTCCACCGGACACTTCCGCTGCAGTGTATACCGTACTTCCACCAGCAGCTATTACCATCGACCTTTTCAACGTCGACTCCCCGGCCAGTGATGTCATTGAGATGTCGGGAGCAAGGTGATCGGCTGTTTTAGTTGTTTCCTAGGATTTTCTCTTTTTTTTTGTAGCCTCCGGGGACGCAAAGCCCCGTCTTTTGATGAATGAACATTTGAACTTCGCTTTATTTGCCTTGTTTGATATGTTGTTGTTACTGCATAATGAATGTCCGATTCCTGGCTATTTTAGGATTTGAACTTCTTTCACTGCAATAAGTAATGTTCCTCGGGGCCTGGGGTTCTTTGGAGGCCGAGGTGACGGTTACTATTTTCAGGGTTTATTCTGCTGAGTCCGCAGGCGGATCTGTGGAGTCCCTATCTTCGGATGGGTTGACTTGGGTCAAGAATAGTGCGTCTTCGTCCTTGCCACCTTGTTTTAGTAACCCCTCGGGCCCGGCCTCGAAGGCCTTACCATCTAGGAAGCTAGTTCCTGTTGATCTTTGAGAGGCAGGGGTCCCTCGGGATCTGTCTCCAGGGCCCTACCCTTCCAGGAAGCTGGTTCCTATTGATCTTTCGGAGGCATGAGTCATTCGGGCTCTGCCTCCAGGGCCTTACCCCTCCAGGAAGCTGGTTCCTTATTGATCTTTCGGAGGTATGAGTCCCTCGGGCTCTACCTCCAGGGCCTTACCCTTCCAGGAAGCTGGTTCCTATTGATCTTTCGGAGGCATGAGCCTTTCGGGCTCTACCTCCAGGGCCTTACCCTCCCAGGAAGCTAGTAACTGTTGCCAAAACAAAAAACCTTTTCTTCAAAAGTAGTATTTTTTCAAATTCATTACATTCCATGGACGGGTTACAGTATTTCCCTCCATATCTTCCAACCTATAAGACCCGGATCCTCCAGCTGATATAACTTTATACGGCCCCTCCCAGTTAGGGCCCATCTTCCCGTCTGCCGGATCTCAGGTGTTGGCAACTACTCTCCTTAGTACCAGGTCGCCGATCTGGAATTCTCTAATTCTGACCCTCCTGTTGTAGAGTTTCGATATTCCTTCTTGATATTTTGCCAGTCTCAAGGCAGCCACCTCGAAGGCTTGGGTTCTTATGGTGGGGAGTCCCACTTCCAGAGGGATGACTGCCTCTATGCCATAAACCAGGGCGTAGGGAGTCTCGTCTGTCGACGTCCGAGGAGTGGTTCTGTATGCCCAGAGAATATTCAGGAGTTCATCCACCCATTTTCCCTTGGCTTTCTCCAGTCTCTTCTTGATCCCACTGACAATAGTCTTGTTGGAAGATTCAGCCTGTCCGTTAGCCTGTGGGTACGCGGGAGTAAAGTAGAAATTGCAGGTCCCGAGATGCTCACAAAAGGCTTTGAAGGGTCCGCTGTTGAACTGAGTCCCGTTGTCAGATATGAGAGCGCGGGGGATCCCGACTCGAGTCACAATATTCCTCCATACGAATTTTTGGTGTCTATGTCCCTGATGTGGGTCAGGGGCTCCGCCTCAACCCACTTAGTGAAATAATCTGTAGCCACAATCAAAAACTTCTTATCTCCAGGGGCTCTAGGAAGGGGTCCTACCAAGTCGAGTCCCCATTGAGCGAACGACCAAGGGCTAGTTAGTGGATGCAAGTCCCCGGCCAGACGTTTAATTACTGGTGCGAACCTCTGGCATTGGTCACACTTTCGGACATAGGCTTGTGCATCCTTCTGCATCCGGGGCCACCAGTACCCCTGGGTCATGATTCGATGGGCCATGGATCGTCCGCCCGAGTGCCCCCCACATATTCCTTCATGAACTTCGTAGAGGAGGGGCTCCACCTTATCCTCTTGGACACATAGCAGATAGGGTCCTGAAAACGACCTTCAGTATAGCTTCTGATCCGGGCTGACCCAGAACCTTGCAGCCTTTAATTTTATGTTCCTGGCTTCCTTCGAGCATTCGGGTAGATCCCCGGTCGATAGGTACTTTAGGAACGGGTCGGTCCAGCTGGGAGACTTTTCCCTTTCTTGGATGGTCATCGTGCTGGAGGATTTGTCAATGCTGGACGTAGAAAGGTATTCCACCATGATCCTCCTAGGAGTGGTGGAGTCCAAGGCCGAGGCCAGGCAGGCAAGGGCATCGGCGTGAGAATTTTTGTCTTGGGAGACTTGTTTGACTTTAACTTCTTCGAACTTGCGGAGCAAGGCAGTTACCTCATGATGATAAGCTTTCATTCGCGGATCCCTTACTTCGAACTCGCCGTTGACTTGGTTGACCACCAACATAGAATCACAACATATGTTTAGCGTCGTGGCTCCTATTGCCTCGGCCAATTGGAGTCCCGATATGAGAGCTTCATACTCTGCCTCATTGTTAGAGGCCTTGAAACCCAGGCGGATGGCCTGTTCGGTGAACACTCCTTCCGGGGAGACTAACAGCATTCCGATTCCAGCACCCCTGCTATTGGAGGATCCGTCCACGCAGAGGGTCCAGATTTTCTTTCCATCGTATTTCGTTGGGTTCCACCCGATGGGGTGCGAGTTATCCGAGAAATGAGGATCCCCGTAAAATTCTGCCATGAAATCAGCCAACACTTGCCCTTTTATGGCAGCCCAGGGTTCGAAGTGGATATCGTGTTCTCCCATTTCTACTGCCCATTTTGCGATCCTCCCTGAGAGATCCGCCTTCCTTAAGATGGCCTTTAAGGGTTGGTCTGTCAAAATGGTGATTGGGTGTGCTTGGAAGTAATGCCTTAGCTTCCTTGCTGTCATTACTAACGCAAGTGCCAATTTCTCCAAAGGCAGGTATCTTGTCTCTGCGTCCAGCAGGGCTTTGCTCACGTAATGTACGGGTTTTTGTAGACGCTCATGGTTGCGGATTAGCACCTCGCTAACGGCAAACTCCGAGACTGCCAGGTACAAAAACAACATTTCTCCTTGGTCCGGGACAGATAACGTGGGAAGGACCCTTAAGTACTCTTTGATCCCTTCAAGGGCGTCTTCGCACTCTCGAGTCCATGAGTCCTTCCCTTCCTTCTTGATGGCCTCGAAGAAGGGCTTGCATTTGTCCGAAGAACGGGAGATGAATCGATTTAGAGCAGCCAACATACCTGTGAGCTTTTGAACTTCTCGGACCGTCTGGGGACTTCGAATGTCCAGGACGGCTTGGATCTGATCCGGATTGGCCTCCACGCCCCGTCGGCTCACAAGGTATCCGAGGAACTTTCCGGAGCCGACTCCAAAGACGCACTTTGCTGCGTTTAATTTTAATCCAAACTCTCGGAGGGTGGAGAAGATGTCAGTCAAGTCCGCCAGGTGGTCATGACTCTCCCTGCTTTTGACCAACATGTCATCAATGTATACCTCCATTGTATTGCCGAGCTGACGCTTGAACATCCGATTCATAAGTCTTTGGTAGGTGGCTCCGGCGTTCTTTTGTCCGAATGGCATAACTTTGTAGCAATACACTCCCCAAGGAGTGATGAAGGCAGTCTTCTCCTGATCGAAAAAATGAAGGGAAATCTGGTGATAGCCAGCTCTGGCGTCCAGGAAGGCCATGCGTTGGTACCCCACCGTAGCGTCCACCAACTGGTCCACCTTTGGGAGGGGGAAGTCATCTTTTGGGCATACCTTGTTGAGATCGGTAAGTCCATGCACACACGCAATTTCCCTTCCTTCTTCTTGGCACAAACTGTATTAGAGAGCCATTCGAAAAACTGAACCTCCCGGATAGTGTTGGACTAAGAGCTTATCGACCTCCTCATTTACTGCCTGTGCATGATGAGGTGCCATGCGTCGTGGCTTCTGTTTGACTGCCTTGTGAGTGGGGTCAACGTGGAGTTTATAGGTTATTACATCAGGGTCCACCTCCTTCATTTCCACCGCATTCCAAGCGAATACATCGACGTTCCACCTCAAGAAGTCAGTCAGTTCTGCTTGCTCTGCTGGAGGCATAGTTGTGCCAATTAAGAAATATTTTTCTTCGTCTCCCTCTTTCAAAAATATTTTCAAGAGATCTTCCACTGACCGATCAGTCGGATCCATCCGGGAGTCGTCCACTCCTAGACGCCCGGACTGTGATTGCTATTTGTCCAAGATCTGCTCCGGTGCTCGCCCCCTCTCCTGGACGGAGATTCTGGCTCTTACAGCAGAATATAAACAATTTTTGGAGGACGTCTGGTCCCCCCAGATCTCCCTTACCCCTTTCGGAGTAGGGAATTTCAACTTCTGGTGGTATGTGGAGTGCACCGCCCTGAGTGCATGCAACCAAGACCGTCCCATGATCATATTGTTGGGCGAGTCGGAATCGATCACTGCAAACTCCGTGTCGATGGTGACGGATCCTGTGGTGACTGGAAGAGTGATCTTCCCCATGGGCAAAGCGAAGGAGCCATTAAACCCAATGAGAGGTGTCCTTACTTTGCCGAGATCCTTTAATCCAAGACCCATACGCTCCAGTGTCTCGGAATATATCACCTCGGAAGAGCTCCCAGAATCTACTAGTATTCTCTTGACGTCGAAGCCGCCGACTTTCAAAGTTAAGATCAAGGCATCGTTATGGGGTGTAACGACACCTGCCAGATCAATGTCGGAGAAGGGGATCTCCGCCTCTCCCGTTCGGGCCTTCTTGCTCGGCGGAACCGTGTCTCCCCCTTTAAGTTTCCTGATGAACGCCACCTTTTTGAGATCCGAGTCTAGCATCTTCGACGTTGGGCGTTTCAGGGGGCAGACATGGATGACATCAATTACCTTGCTTTGAGTGATCGTAGTGTCGTTTGTGGTAGGTCCTTCTTCAGATCCCATCTTGATATACTCCTTCAGGTGTCCGTTCGGGACTAGATTTTCCAAGAAATACTTGTAGGCTCTGCAGTCTTCAGTACGATGTCCGAAATCTCTATGGTAGGAACATCTATCCTGTTGATTGCGAGTGGATGGATCGCCCGACATTTTGGGTGGCCACTTGAAGAATGGCTCATCTCTGATTTTGTGAAGGAGCCTGTAAATCGGTTCCTTAAACACGGTGTGGACTCCTTTGAAAGAACTTGCTGAGGGGGGTGTCAATCCTTTCCGAAAGGGGACACCCTCTTTGTCCTTGTCTTTCTTCCTGGATACAAGGGGTTTGCCTCTGTCTACCATCGTCTCGTCTTCAATCCGAGAATATTTGTTGATTCGGGCCATCAACTCGCCCATGTCTAACGGAGTTTTCTTGGTCAATGACCGATACAGATCAGTTTTCCTTGACAGACCAAGTCTGAAAGAGGCAGCTGCCATGCTTCGAGCATCCCTCCACCTCATTGACCTCTTTCCAGTACCGGGCGGCGTACTGGCGGAGTGTTTCACCTTCCTTCCGTCTCAAGGTCAGCAACGACCCCACATCCTTGGGACGCTTGCTCCCTGTGATGAATCGGGCTGAGAATTGTCTGGTCAGTTCCCTCCAAGATCCTATACTGTTGGGTGGAAGAGTTTCAAACCATTTCATAGCCGAGTTGCCCAAACTCTTGGAGAACACTCGGCACAACAATCGGTGGTCCGAATGATATAAAGACATCATCTGTTTATATTGCCTGAGGTGGGCTTCGGGATCAGAGCGCCCGTCGTAGGTTTTGAATCTTGGCACCGTGAATTTCTCGGGCACATCCATCTCCATGATTTCCTTGATAAAGGGAGATGGCAAGGTTCCATCGTCGGCGTTGTCTTCCTGGGGGGCTTTGTTTTTTCTCCTGTAGTCGAGCCGAGCTCTGAGGTCGGCATCACGCGTAGGGGGGTCGGCGGAGTGGTATTGGCACAGACCGACGGTGTTTCCCCTCACTCGGTGCCGATCGACTTGAGTTAGATCTTGCTCGGATTCTCCCTCATCTCGCGCGGACAGACCCCGTCGGAGATCGTTCCAAACCAAAGGTCTCCCCTTTTTTGCCTGGACCTTCGGGGGATGCTACTTGTTCCTCGAGCACTTTGGAGCTCTAGAACTTTCTGCCTTGTTGTTCAGGTGATCGCGTAGATCCTGTGTCTCCATCCTCCTCACGGAGGGTTCCTGGGAACGGAATGAGCTTCGAGATCTCCCACTGGAGACCGCAACTTCATTGAGGCGGCTAAGGACATTAACGTTATCCTTTTCCAACTACCGCAACCTATCTCCAAATTTTTCTTCTATTACTTCAGCTAGTTGACGAGCTAACGGGGTTGTTCCTCCGGATCTGATGCCCATACTGGTTTGTTGAGTTTGCCCGTTTGGCTGAACGGAAAACCTCCGGTCATGGCTGTCTCCGTGGCCCTCCGCTTTCGAACGAGATGGAGGGGTGAATCACGGTTCCTCTGTTGAGGTCCTTTCCCCATTTGACGTGTGTTCACCATGGTTGCTGTTCACTAGGAAAATGTGTCACTTTCCCACAAATGGCGCCAGATTGTGCGTGCAAATTCATGCACAATATATGCAGGAACAAATCTATCCCTTGGTAAACACAAATCAGTCGATAGTATGGTAAATTGTACCACCTGAAATAGATTGAGAGGGCCAAAGGGGGCCAAAGAGTGGTGATATATTGTGCTTGGGGTCGCCTGACCGGTCCTGGAAGAATGCTAAGGATACCTGAACCACAGAAAAGAGGGTTAGAAGGGCGCCGGAGTGTTTTCCGGCGTATCCCCTCCAACGATCAAGTCAGTATGTGAGAGGAAGAAGAAAACACCGTATGGCTGTAATGGGGAGGTTTTTCCTACCTTTGTTGCATGTTTTGTGGTGTATTTATACCCCTAAATACCCATCATTGCTAGTGATCTGATCAGTAGGTGTTGTCAGGAATGGAGCAGTGTGCCTATGATTCATCATTGGGAATTCCCCGTCATTGATTGCCTGGCCTGCCGAGGACTCAATAATCCTTGCTTGGCGTTAGACCTCATAAATTCCCTGAGGAAGAACAATTAATGCTCCTCCCTCGGTACTGGAGTATTAAATGTCTTGGCGAAGGAGCATTTAAGGCTATTACTCCTCGGGCCCCAAAGCCTATCACGGGGTCCCATCAGGAGAGGAATTTATTAAATGTTTGCTTGTGTCAGTGTTGTTCCAGCAATTTCTGCAATCTTCATCATCACCTTCTCTGACACTTGATGCCACGCGTTGACCTCTTATAGGTCTTATGTCTCATTCTTCTGACTCCCCTGATTTGTCTGAACATAACTTCCTCATGATGACTAGATTGTGAAATCCTCCAGACAGCAGTTATCTTAAGGGGTCAAAAGGCACATGCTTTTCCCCTCGGGACCGATGATCTCATTCCCTCGGCCTCAATATGGTAAACAGATACCGAGGGACACGCGTCTGACTAATAGGACCAAAAGCTGCGCTGCCTCCGAGGTGTAAACTCCGAGGACACGTGTCATGATCACCGATGCCTCAATAAAGGATGCCGAGGACACGTGTCATGATCCCCGAGGTCTCAGTAAATAATCCCATCAATGGAGTACTGCAACAAGCTTGTCCTTGGTTGGGCTCAGTATGCTAAAATTGTTATTACACTACTAGTTGTGAAATCAATACAGTTTAAAGAGCATAAACAAATAATTTAGTATTAAAGTAACAAAGAGGTGAAAAAACTAGTGTTTTAAGAACTTCGAGAATTTGATTGAAGACTTTCTTTCAAAGTCATAAAGACGCAAGTTTTTCAGGAACTTGTAGAATTGTTCTTCTTTTTCTGTCTTTGTTAAATCCTTCTTTTATAGGCCTTCAATTACAATAGAAATTAATTGATCACCTAGTTACGTGGGGGTTTGTGTGTAGAATTAGGTGGAGGTTGCGTGAATACAATTTTATAAACCATGTATTCATCCGCATTTCATTCAATTTACAACAATTGTTTAAATATATGTAACATAGTATGACATTTTAGAGGAAGAGAGAAGTTAGTGATTCAGAAAACCTCATTGTTAGAGCACGATCATCAAATATGATGATACTTGGGACTCATGTAAACCATGTAAACCAAATGGAAAAAAAAAGAAGTACATCTTAAAGTTACATTGTCATTCTTTGAGTTTTAAAGAAAAATTTCTTTGAAAACCACAATATTTTCTTAATATTTTTAAAATTATAACGATATCTTCTAAAGTACATCTTTTGCGTTAAAAACATCTATATTTTGTCTTGTTTTTGTTAAAATTAAGTTTTGAATTCTCTACTCGCGCACTACTTTTTTACATTTAATTGTCTAGCTTTGTGCAACATGGGCATGTTTCTTTGCCAGAATAGGATTGAACTAAATTAGTCCAATATACAGATTTTATAACTAAGTCTTACATGTTTATCCCTTCATTCTTTTTCTTTTCTTTTCTTTTTTTTTGTGTTTTTTTTTCCTGTAAGAAAGTATTTGATCAATCATAGAATGAATCAAGGGCTGGAAAAAACTGGTATAGCGGTAGATTTAAAAGACCCAGATCATAGAAGTTTATTTCTTTTTCAAGTTGATGTTGAATGACAGAGCCCCATATGTATGTAGATTCTGTCCTCGTTGATGTTGAACCGCAGTTGCTTAGGCTTGAAAGTCCCCAAATTGAAGTTGCGAAGGAGGATGCTCGTTAACTATGCTCTGGTTTCAAAGGACACGACAGAAGATAGAGAACAAATAAGGTACTGGCTAGGAAGCATGGATACTCGGTAGGGGGTCGCCGTGACAGTGTCGGACATGTGTCCGACACGGATACGCATGTCCGACGGTCGGATACGTGTCCGACACTGCCAGAAGTGTCCTGAACAGTGGTTTTTTTGTTTTTTGTTCGGATATGGCTTGGATACGTGAGGGACACGGCCAAGACACGACGGGGTATTTTTGTAATTTTAAAAACTTAGGGGGCCGAAACGAAAAAAAAAAAAAGGGGTGTCATATGTATTTTGGCTTTAAAAGAAAAAACAAAAAGGGAAAGGCCACATCGTTCGATCAATCGACCGAGAGAGAGAGAGAGAGAAGAGAAGAGAAGGAGAACGATCGATCGATCAAGGGAGCAGAGGAGGAGAAGAAGAAGGAGAGGGAAGAGGAAGGGAGAGACTAACCTGCTACTGCTCTTCGTCGACGACTGCTAATTCAACTCCAACAGTAGATCGTTCTGCCAGGTTCCTCTTCTTGCTTTTTTTTTCTAGATCTACTACTTAGCTCTCTTACCTCTTCTGGTGTATGTGGACTCTGGAGTTTGAACTTTCAAAAAATTTGATTAGGTTTGTTAAACAATCAAGAAAAATACAAGTAATAGGAAAAGAGGAGGCTAGGGTTTCATTGATTGAATATAATTTAATTGAATACAAAGAAGTGTTTTAACATAAATACAAAGAGACTATATATAGGCTAAACAAAGAAATAAAATAAAAGACTATTCTACCCTTAATAATTAAAATAACCCTATATTTCTTAACATCTCCCCTCAAACTCACGATGCGGCAGCTACAAGCATCGAGATATTCTTTTATCAGTAAGTCTAGTCTGCTCAAGAATATCTGCAACATATTTCGACTGAGAAAGAAGATAACCTCTGGGTGAGTGGGCTACCTCAATGCCCAAGAAATATCGGAGAGAATCCAAATCCTTCATTTCAAACTGTCTAGCTAACTCTGTCTTCAAAACTGAAATACCATCAATATCATCACCAGTAATAATCATATCATAAACATATAAAGACAGAATGATACGACCTGCATCAGTGCACTTAACAAAAAGAGTAGAATCATGACTGTTAGAAACAAAACCAAGGGAACAGATCACAATAGAAAATTTCTCAAACCAAGCACGAGGTGCTTGTTTGAGACCATATAATGCTTTCTTGAGCTTGCAAACATACCCAAAATCATGTAAAACACCAGGAGGGGGCGCCATATAAACTTATTCTTGAAGATCTCCATTCAAGAAGGCATTTTTAACATCAACCTGAGAGATATGCCACTGACGAACTGAAACAACTGCAATAAGAGTACGAATAGTAGTCATTTTTGCAACAAGAGCAAATGTCTCCTCATAATCCATACCATACTGTTGAGAGTACCTTTTTACAACCAACCTAGATTTGTATTGCTCAACAGATCCATTAGAATTAGTCTTGATCTTATACACCCAACGACAACCAACAACACTCTTACCAGGAGGCAGAGGATCCAAATCCCAAGTACTTGTCTTATGCAAAGCAGAAAGTTCCTCATCCATAGCTTGTTGTCAACGAGAATCAAGAATTGTCTCTTTATAGGAAGTGGGCTCAGAGAGACAATGAATAGAAGCTAAAAAGTAAGTAAAAGATGAAGAATAACAAGAATACACAAAATCTAATAACTTTGTGGACTTACGAATTCGTATAGATTGACGTAGAGGTGGATCCACAGTCTCAGACGGAGCTTGAGAGACCATAAGAGAAGAGGGATTTTCAGGTGTTTGGAGAGTAAAGTGTCAGTACCCGCAGAATGATCAGTACGAATTGAAGAGCTAGAAACCTGAGATGACAAACTATCAGAATCCTTAGAAAAAGGATCTATACGAATAAGATCAGATCTAGTCAAGCTATGAGTAGTGGATGAAATAGAAAAGAAAGGTATATGCTCTAGAAAAATAACATGACGAGACACATAAAGTTTCTGAGTTATTGGATCAAAACAACGATACCCGTTTTTACCTTCACCATAACCAAGAAAAACACAAATAGCAGATCGAGAGGACAGCTTGCTAAGTTCTACATGAGGACGAAGAACGAAACAAGTACAACCAAAAACTCTAAAGAAAGAATAATCAGGAGCATACCCATACAACTTTTCAAAAGGAAAAACACCTGAAATATAAGAAGATGGAATTGTATTAATCAAACATACATCAGCAAGAACAGCTTCACCCCAAAACATACTAGGAACAGAAGCATACAACAACAGAGAACGAGTAGTTTCAACAATGTGTCTATGTTTTCTTTCAACAACACCATTTTGTTCAGGAGTATCTGTACACGAAGTTTGGTAAATAATTCCATCTAAGGCAAGCAACTCACAAAATTCATTAGAAGTGTATTCCCCACCCAAATCACACCTAAAACATTTGATAACAGCAGAATGTTGAGTTTTGACAAGAGCTCGAAATGCTGTATATATCCCAAAGAATTCAGAACGATGTTTCATTAAATAAATTCAACAATAACGAGTATGATCATCAATAAAAGACACATAATATCGAGACCCTCCTTTTGTGGCAATAGGAGAAGGTCCCCATACATCAGAATGAATCAAATCAAATGGAGAAGAAGAAACAGAAATACTTCGATTAAAAGGTAAGCTGAAAATTTTACCAGTTTACATTCACTACAATCAGAAATATCACAAGTTTGCAAATTTTCTAAGGCTCTAGTGGATGCCAAAAATCTCAAACGAGAAGACGAAACATGACCTAAACAAGAATGCCATAAATAAAAACTAGAAGAAGTAGAACTTAAACGAAAAGAAGATAAATCAACACTAGTAACAGCAGCAACAACTGACACTTTTAACTCATCCAAAATATAGAGTCCCCCCTTCCTACGACCTGTCCCAATCAGCTTCTGAGACTTCAAATCCTGCACATTACAAGAAGAAGAGAAAAATGTGACTAAATTACCAGAATCACATAACTGACCAACAGAAGTAAGATTTAATGTGAGTTTCGGAATATGATAAACATTAGGGAGAGATAAGTGAAGTGTGACAACATAACCAACACCTGCTAAAGGCATAAGAGTTCCATCAGCGGTCATAACAGGAATAGAAGACAAATGAGACACAGAAACAAAAGATGAAGAATCTGGAGACATATGATGTGAAGCACCAGAATCTAAGACCCATACAGAATGTGGCATACCTGAAGAACTCTGAGGCAACTGACCTACAGAAGAAGAAGCAGGCATAGCTTGTGGTTGTAAGGAGAGAAATTTCTGAAATTGCTCAGCCATAGTACTAAGATCGGTGAAAGGACCTGATGAAATTGCTGCTGCAGTATTAGACTGTGGTGGTCTGTAACCCTGAGGTGGTCTATAAGCATTAGACTGTGACTGGTTGCCAGGCTTTCAAGCCTGAGGTTGCTGTTGTGATTTATTCTGCTGTCTCAACTTAGGACATTGAGCCTTCCAATGACCTTTTTGCTTACAGAAACTGCACTCGTCGAAGGCAACCCTTGTGTAAGGCTTATTCTGATTATTAGAGAATGTCTTAGGAGGTACTGCTAACAAAGAAGGATTAGAAGTAGAAAGAGTTCCCTTTTCAGAATAAGATTTAAGACGTATTTCTTCAGCCAATAACTCACTGACAACTGAGTCAACAAAAAGAAGTGGAGAATGATGCAGAATTAAACCTCTAAGTCCTTCAAAATCACTGCGAAGTGCTATTAAAAGTTGTAACAACTGTTTCTGCTCTTTACGATTAATATAGGCACCACATGCCTTTAATTCTGTCCATTCTGTAGGAGCCAATTGATCCCAAATATCTGTCATAGCAGAATAAAACTCTTGAATACTCATATTCTTCCGCTGAAGAGCTCGTATGTCATTCTCTAATTGATACTGCTTTGCAAATTTTGATTGAGTGAATAACCTTTGCAGATGATCCTAAACCTCATTTGCTGACTCATACTTTACCAACTGTGTCCCTATAGAATGCTCAACAGCATTGTTAATCCAAGTAATAATTTTTGCATTATTTGCTTCCCAGACATCTATCAACGTAGCATAATCCTCATCAGTATTCTTAGGTGTCACAAAAGTTCCACTAACATATCCCCACATATGTTTACCCTTAAGAAAATTTCTCATCACATAACTCCAATACGAATAATTCTTTCCATCCAACCTCACACTCACAGACTAAAGTGAATTGTCTCTTTCAGTAGCCATAATCAAACAAACAAAGAAAACCAGATTGCAAAAGAAGGGAAAACGAAATACCAGATTGCCAAATCAGAACGAATATCCTCCAAAGCTGGATCCGCGGAAGTTGTGTTTGAGATTAAGCCTTGTCTCATGAAACTTAGCTCTGATACTATGTTAAACAATCAAGAGAAATACAAGAAATAGAAAAAGAGGAGGCTAGAGTTTCATTGATACTGCATAATTTAATTGAATACAAAGAAGTGTTTTAATCTAAATACAAAGAGACTATATATAGGCTAAACAAAGAAATAAAATAAAAGACTATTCTACCCTTAATAATTAAAATAACCCTATATTTCTTAACAAGGTTAATTTGATTTGGTTAGAGTTTTAGGGTTTTCAAAATTTGGGGATTTTAGGGATTTCAATATTCTTGTTGTGTTGCTTGCTGCCTTCGATTTTTTTTTTTGGTCTTGGTCATCTATGTTGCTGCCTTCTGTGCTACTGTGCTGCTACCTGCTGGTTCATCTGCGTTGCTACCTATTGAATTTTTTTTTTTTTGTGTTCGTCATCTGTGTTGCTGCCTAGTGCCTATTGATTTTCTGTCTGCTAATTTTTTGTCTTCTGTGCTGCATGCTTTTTTTTTTTTTTTTGGGTCTTGGTCATATGTGCTGCTGCCTGCTAGTTCATCTGTGTTACTGCCTGTTGATTTTTGTTTTGTGGTCTTGGTCATCTATGTTGTTGCCTAGTGCCTACTGATTTTCTGTCTGCTGGTTTTTGTTCTTCTTTGCTGCCAGCTGGTTTTTTCCTTCTTTGCTGCCTGCTGATTTTTTTTTTGGGTCTGTGTTGCTGCCTGTTGATTGTTATGTTGTTGCCTAATATTTAGGATTTAGGAAATTGAGTTCTCTTAGAGATGGCAGTGGAGATGGTAGTGATGATCACACCCGTCTATGGAAATATTGCACAAAAATAGAAAAAAAAATGGTATAGGGGGAGGAAATGTTCAGTTTCAATGTAGTTTGTGTCAACTCAGTTTTAAATGATCATATTCTAGGGTTAAGGCACATTTGTTAAAAATCAATGGTCATTGAGTTCAAGTATGTCGGAAAGTGACTCCACAATTATTAATTGAAATGCAAAAGTTAGTTGATGAAGCTGAGGTGAGAGTGAAAAGAAGTTCGCCCAAACAAGTCCCTTTACCACCATCTTCAGCTTCCTCGAGTGCAAGTGTTAGTAGTGCTATGAGAATGAGATTTGATTCATTAATGCAAGGGGCTGGTTTAGATATAAAGAAAAGGAAGGCTACTTCTGCTCTTGAAAAAGCCTTTAATGTTGGAGCTCGAGAAGAGTTACATAGTGAGATTGCAAGGATGTTTTACTCAGCTGGTTTACCATTCCACCTTGCAAGGAATTCACATTATTGTCGCTCCTATACTTTTGCAGCTACTCATATGATTAGTGGTTATATCCCTCCTGGTTATAATATGTTGAGGACTTCACTTCTTCTGAAAGAGAGAGCAAACATTGAGAAGTTATTAGAGCCAACGAAGCAATCGTGAAAAGAAAAAGGTGTAAGTATTGTTTCTGATGGTTGGACGGATGCTTAAAGGAGGCCAATCATAAATTTCATGGTTGTGTGTGAAAGTGGGCCTATGTTCTTGAAAGCAGTTAATTGTGAAGGTGAATATAAGGACAAATATTTCATATCCAACTTGCTTTTGGAGATCATTCATGCAGTTGGACCTCAAAATGTGGTTCAAGTGATCACTGATAATGCACCCGTTTGTAGGAGTGCAAGAATAATTGTTCAGGGTCATCATAAACACATCTTTTGGACCCTTGTGTGGTGCACACACTTAATCTTACTTTGAAAAATATTTGTGCACCAAAAAATACCGAAGCCAATGGATGTGTTTATGAAGAGTGTAATTGGATCTCAATTATTGCTGGGGATTGTGTGGGTATTAAAAATTTTATTATGAATCACAACATGAGATTGGACACGTTTAATGATCATGTGAATTTGAAGATACTCTCAATTGCAGAGACACGTTTTGCTTCAACCATTGTGATGCTTAAAAGATTTAAAGTTCTAAAACATGGTCTCCAAAACATGGTTATTAGTAATCAGTGGTCTTCTTATAGAGAAGATGATGTTGAAAAAGCGGCCTTTGTGAAGGAGAAAATATTAAATGATTTGTGTTGGGACAAAATTAATTATATACTTTCCTTTACTGGACCCATTTATGAGATGCTAAGGAGGGCCGATACAGATATGCCTTGCCTACACTTAGTTTATGATATGTGGGATTCTATGATTGAGCAAGTGAAGGTTATTATCTTTCGTCATAAAGGGAAGCGGGAAGATGAGGAATCAACCTTTTATTCGGTGGTTTACGAAATATTAATGGATAGATGGGGCAAAAGCAACACACCGCTCCATTGCTTGGCACATTCCTTGAATCCGAGGTAATTTGTAAGCTCTAAACTTCAAGATTCTAATTTGTAAGCTCTAAACTTCAAATGATTATTATTTTATTTACTTTGTCTTTTAGGTATTATAGCGTGGAATGGCTTTCTATGGCTCCTAATCGTGTTCCTCGACATAAAGATGAAGAGATTTCAAATGAAATAGAAAAGTGTTTTCAAAGATACTTTTCTAATTTAGAGGAGCGAAGAAAGGCCAAAGAGGCGTATGCCAAGTTTTCAGCGTGCTTTAAAGAATTTGGAAGTCATGATTCCATGAGTGATAGAGGACACATAGAACCGGCTTTTTGGTGGGTTATCTATGACTCTACGACACCCTTGCTCCAAAACTTGGCTTTGAAGTTATTGGGGCAACCTTGTTCTTCCTCATGTTGTGAGAGGAATTAGAGCACTTATTCTTTTATACACTCTTTAAGAAGGAACAAAATCAAACCAGATAGAGCCGAAGACTTGGTATTTGTACACTCCAATCTCCATCTTCTATCAAGGAAATCTCCTTAATACAGTGAAGGCAACACTAAGATGTGGGATGTTGCAGGAGATGCATTTGATTCCATGAATGAGGAGGGTAGTGGGATGCTTGAGATTGCAAATCTTTCCCTCGATGAACCAGATTTTGGAGGCCATACTATTTACTGATGAAGGAACTGACAATGAGAATGTTGAGCACGTTGAAGTGAATTGAGGGAAGATGTGGAATTTTTTTTTGTTTTTGTGTTCTTTTGTTCGCAAACTTGTGGACTATGGATGTACTTTTTGAATCTTTGATCTATTTCAATTCAAGTAATGTTTGCTATGTCTTGGTTGTTTGTTATTAATAATGTTGTTATATATAAAAAAAATGTAATTATTTTAATTAGTCGTGTCCTCGCCGTATCCGTATCTTATGTTTTGGGATTTTTTCGTATCGTCGTGTCCGTATCGTATCAGATACGACACCCATGTCCGTATCCATACTTCTTAGGGTACTGGTATGCTTAATTTTGAATTTAATCTCAATGAATTTGATAATAGACTCGTAAATTATTCAAATCTATTAAATAAATAAGTCGACTCAAATCTAGTTGAATTAGGAACGAAACTACCTAAAAAACTTACTGTAAAAACTTAATATGTGATGAACTCAAATATTTATGGATCCTAATGTTTATGTAAATTAGGATCCATATATATTTGCTATTGAGGTACAGTTGTATTCTTTCAGCTTAAAGCCACCATCCCCGCTACAAACACACACACCCACACAAACACACATAAACACCCCCTCAAGATGGAGTGTGAATGTTGAGAACACTTATCTTGCTAAAGAGAAGATGAAACTGAGGGATTCCAAGAGGTTTGGTGAAAAGATCACCTGGTTGATTGGAAGATGTGACATGTAATGCTTTGATAATGCCAGCTTGGACTTTGTCACGAATGAAATGACAATCAAGTTCTATATGCTTGGTTCTTTCACAGAACACTGGTTTGGCTACAATATAGAGGGAAACCTGGTTGTCATAGAAAAGTAAAGAGAATGAGGAATCTGGAGATCAGTAAGGAGTGTAAGCAGCCACGTCAATTCACAATCAATTGAAGCCATGGATATATATTCTGCCTTAGCAAAGGAGCGGGAGACCATGGTTCATTTATTGGACTTCCAGGATATGAGAGAATGTCCTAGGAAAACACAGAATCTTGTAACAGAGCATTTGGTGTCAGGGCGTCTAGCCTAGTCAATATCACAAAAGGCTTTGAGATGAAGACCAGAGGAGGTAGAGAAGAAAAGACCCATTGCTGGTGTGGTTTTGAGGTACCAACGGATTTTGTGTACTGCATCTAGATGAGGTTGTTTGGGGGTGTCCAAGTATTGGCTGAAAACTTGAACATCATATGCTAATCAAGTCAAGTAAGGGTAACATAAAGTACCCTTTCTATCAATCTTCTATAAACATAAGCATCTTCAATCTTTGCTCTTGTGTGTTTGTCAAGTTTCATATGTTGTTCCATGGGAGATTTAGTTATTTTGGTACCAAGGTAACTAGAATCTTGAGTGCAAATTTACGTTGACAAACTGAAATGCCTGTGGAAGATCTGACAACTTGAATTCCCAAAAAATACTTCAAAGTGCCAAGATCTTTAATATGGAATTGACTATGAAGAAAAGATTCAAGATCAGTGGCAGTAGATGGATCATCAGTAGGTATGACTATGTCATCAACATAAACTAACATAGCAATGAAGGAATTAGATGTGCTCTTGATGAACAAGGAATAATCAGACTTGGATTGTGTGAAACCATAGCCTATAAGAACAGTGGAGTTTGGAATACTTCTGTCTAGAGGCTTGCTTTAAACCATAAAAGAATTTGTTTAAATGACAAACTTGATGATTTCCTTGCTTGGCAAATCCAGGGGGAAGACTCATGTATACCTCTTCATTGAGATCTCCATGCAAAAAGGAATTATGCACATCCATTTGAAATAAATGCTATCCTTTTATTGCAGCAAGGGCTAAGAAACACCTGATGGTAGTGAATTTAGCCACTGGAGAAAAAGTCTCAAGGTAATCTAAGCCCTATCTCTGTGTATATTTTATGGCAACAAGCTTTGCCTTGTATCTTTCAATAGTGTCATCAACTTTGTACTTTATCTTATAGACCCATTTATAATCCATTGGAGATTAGTAAGTAGTAACAGTCCAAGTGTTATTGACCTTAAGTGTTTGGATTTTAGCATTTATAGCCCCACACCATTGAGTAGACTTAATAGCTTCATGAAAAAATTGTGGTTCATGATTGGAAGAAATAGATATACTGTAAATCTTGTGTGAGGGAGAAAGTTTATTATAAGAAAGAAAAGTAGAAATACTGAGAACTATACCTGATGACTTTGGAGTTGAAACCATGGAAAAGGAAGATGATGGTTGAGAAGAAATGTGCTGACAATGGTAATCCTACAAGTATCCTGGGGTTTTTTGGTCTTAGTAGACTATTTATGAACACCAGTGTTAGAAGGATGAGAGGAATGAATATTAGAATCATTAGAAGATGATGAGGAAGAAGGTGTGAAAGAAGATTCATGAGGTGGAAGATGATGATTAGAAGCAGTATCAGGTATAAGTGTGGAAAAAACTATAGAATCTTCAGAAGAAAAAGATGAATGAGGAGAATTATTGGAAAATGGAAATAAATGTTCATGAAAGATAATATCTCTAGAAAAAAAATAGATTGTCTTTAAATCATACAATTGTAAGCTTTGACAATTGACAGATATCC